>APFE030376431.1:0-25722 GCA_000404065.3 Pinus taeda | reverse complement strand
TAGCCCAAACTGGGTGAACCACATATATCTGTGTCTCTCTTGTTTTATGCGTTTTCTGTGTTTATATTTCTACAATATTTTATGTGTTCCATTGCTCCGTAATATATAATTTTCTAACACAATGGAGAGCAAACCACCTCTGCCTTTACCATATACCTGCCATTCACCGACAAGGATTCCTAAGCCCACTAAGGCAACACAAAATACTACATTACCACAACCGACGGTATGGTTCAGGGGTTACTAGGACATGTGTTCTATCATTCAGAGATCCACTTCACTTAGCTTCAAATCCATCTGGAAATCTAGCTCAATCAAAACATGAGAACCCCATCACACCATGGCTATCTGGAAATGGAAAGGCTAAGCTAAAAACATTCTCAAACCTGGCAAAAACCATGTCATAACAATGAAAGGACCACATGCCATACCATGCATGTCAAATCTAGCAAATAAATACACATGCAAATTGATACCTGCAAAAAATACTAGTGTAGTTGTTTGATCCTGCTCTTCCTTGCTTGATATTTGCTTCCTCTTTTCATTCTTTTCCTCTCTTGATCCAATGCTAAAATTCTCCAAGAAAACTCTATGTGTCCAAGAGTGAGAGAGAGAAAGAGAATAATGAGAGAGCTCCAAGAGTGAACTGACAAAATGTTACAAATTGATCCTCAAAAGCCTTTTTATCAATTAGGCCTCTAATTTCTTCATTTTCCATTATTTTCCTTCAGTTTCCTCCTCACATGCAACTTGTGACCTTTCACCTTCCTTTCCTCCTAATTTCCATTATTTTCATAAATAAATGTGCCGAAAATGTCATTTTTCCCTTCCAAATCCTTAGCCATGTCCTTTGCCAATTTCCTTAGCTATAATAAACCAATGAGCACCCACACTAGGATGTATTTCCCAACATTCAACTTGGAATAAGTGTCCCATCAACTGTGGTTATTATTTTTTCCTTTATTAACTTTTATTACATGGAAATTTCATGAGGGTTGTTACAAACATGTGATGATAAGTTATTATGATATGATTCGAATCCCTATGTGTCAATTAAGGAAGTGGAACCGGTGGAACCCATCACACAGACCCTCCACATCAACAACAAAACTCCCAGGAGCCATCCCAACCACGCAGGTAATTAGCGCCTAATACCAATTGACGTTTTAATGGATCAAGCCCATAGACACTCCCTTGTTATGGACTAGGGTGGGTTTAGGAGGCTCCATATGCTCCCACAACAAGGGAAAGTGAGTGTTCGGGGAATTTTTCCCTTGGTGCTATTCCTGCAACTCTAGGATTTATGTCACTTTTTCAAGCCCATACCCCAGGTCACTGCCTAAAACTCAATGACACCTTCAGAAATGAAATTTCATAGTGGAAAAAAGATACATATTCAAAGTCATCAAAAAGGACTAGATTGGACCCTTACTAGCCATGACAAGCATTTCTTCAAACATGTCAGAAATCTGCTTTCTATAGGTTTAAACAACATATCTGAGCATAGGGGTCTCATACTTATCTGAGAATCACTAAGAAGTATCAAAGCCTCATTAGAATAATTGCACTACCATATATTAATCCATATATTCATTGTATCATCAGTGATTAACCAAAATATGAGGAGAGCCATACCTTTTTACTACAATAAAACTCATTCATAACCAACATATTACCAACATAAATATCAGGGATATAACAACCATATAAACCACATATAAAAAAGTATATTTACCCATAAAATACCAAGTAGAAAGAGAGCTCTTATTGATGATTGCATAGGTCGATCAGGTATGGGACTTCCATGAACCACCCAACCATAGACTAGAATGAACCAAATATTTTTTTCATCTAGTCATCCTCATTCCATATACCAAGCATGAATGTGGGATCTCATAAATGAAATCAATCAAAACCATCTAGGGTTTCGAGAGGCCAAACCACCTCAACTCTCAACTAGTCATTCCACCTCACCATCGGGCATCACTAACCATCACCCAATTGGTCTCTATATGAGATTTCCAAGGCTTCAGAGTGTTTGTTCCAACCCAACTTCCAAGACTGGTAACTCAACCTAGAGTTGTCGCTGGGATTCCAAAGTGTTTTTCCAACCAAGCCTTCCAAACTAGTAACTACACCCACAACTTCCGTTGGGTTTCGAGAGCATTTTTCTAACCAAGGATTCTAAGACTAGTAACTCAACCCACCAAGGTCTTACAGAGTGTTTGTGCAACCAAGGATTCCAAGACTAATAACTCAACCCAAGCTGCTACAGGGCTTCTAGATAATTTGTCCAAATAAGGCTTCCAGGACTAGTAATTCAACCCAAGTTGTTACAGGGCTTCCATATCATTTTCCCAACCAAGGCTCCAGGAACTAATAACTCAACCCACAACCAAAGGAACATGAGAACTAACTAGCAAAAGGAAAGAAACTCACAACACCATGGCTATCTAGGAAATGGCAAGGCTAGGAAAATCCATTGTCAATCCAAGCAATCCTCCATGCCAATGATAGATCATTACCATGAAACTGCATGCATGTGTCATGCATGCCAAAACGAGAAAGGAAACTATACATGCAACTCGATACCTACAAATAAATCCAATTGTAACCATTGATCCCTCTCTTCCTTACTTGATCTTTGCTTTCCTTTGCCTTCTTTCTCCAAATACCAAAAATGCCACATTCCTCCAAGAGTGCTCCAAGAAACTCTAAGTGTCCAAGAGTATGAGAGAGAGAGAGAATAGAAGAGAGCTCCACCAAAAACCTGTCAAAGACTTGTGAACTCATCCTCATAAGCCTTTTTGTCAATGAGGCCTCTATTTTCTTCATTTTCCATTATTTTCCTTGAATTTCCTCCTCACATGCAACTTGTGACCTTTCACCTTCCTTTTCTTCTAATTTCCATAATTTCATAAATAAAAAATTCCAATAAATGCCTCATGCCTTTCCAAAGTCTTTTCCATTTCCTTTGCCAATTTCCTTAGCCATAATGAACTGAAGTGACACCTCATTAGGATATTTTTTTCCCACCATTCAACTTAGAATATGTGTCCCATGACTGTGGTCTTATACATTTTTACATGAATTTTTCACTAGGGCTGTTTCAGAACTCTCCCCCTAGAGGGAACACCATCCCCAGCGTTTAATGACACTTATAACTAGCAAGACCATTGAATACAGAACATACTTCCCATGGATATTGATAACATAGCTTGTTGCAGTATTTACAATGACCACCACTGAAACTTGCCAAACATACCGTTTACTGGAGCTTTAAAACACAACTCATTACAGTATTTACAATAATAACCACATATACACACATACACGTTTTCTTTGACTAGAAAATAACCATATTGCCTATGGAGCTTTGTAAATCTAGTTCGACTCAATATTTACAATAATACACACATATACACATATGAAAAATTTCTCAACCAACAAATAAAAGGATGTGATGTTTGCATTCGTAACAAGACATTCCAGAGGTTCACTCCTCCACCCTCAAAGTAATACCAAGATTCACCTCTTTCCCAGGAATTCTAGAATCCACTGCAAGGTCAAATCTACATCTAATGTCCAGTGTTATAATCCTGCACCAATGTACCCTTAGTGAACACTTACCGACTCATTGTTCTAGGGAACACTACCAATGTGCATCTGATTTCATTTGGCAATGCTAATGACCAGAAAAAAATCCATTTCCTGACCTTCACTTCTCTCCTACACATTCCCTTGGGAAATTCCGTCATCCCCTTCCATGCAATCACACACCTTCCAAGTTTCATTGGCACCCCCATCCCGAGAAGTCCATTCCTTGGCAAGGCTTCCTCATATCGCAAAATACCAAAACCAAGGCATATCCCTACCTCAAAACCATCATACCAGTCATAAAATTGTCATGGAAATCAATGGACACTATTGGGTACTAGTGTCCCACAATGGCCCGGCTCCTAAATGCTTTACCATCATACTACTTCCTGTTCCAATTCCTTTTTCTATTGTTGCTAACTCTTGCCTTCAGTTTTGACCACCCAACCAGGCATTTCATGATTTCCTCTACCAAGCACATAATTTCCATTAAATTAAAAATAAATTCAAATAACTTCAAATCATACGTCGTTGGTGGCCTGTCAACAAGGTACACTTGTAATTTTGTTTGCTTTGTGTCACAACAAGTCAAACTAGCATCTTTAATCAAATCATCATGTACAAACATATCACATTAGGTTAGCTCAAAACACAACCATCCTGAGATCAACATCATAAATCACATGTAACCATCATAAACCATAACCATAGATCACATGTAATCATCATAGACCACAATCATAAATCACATGCATAATAAAACTGAAATAAAATATTGATACTTATCCTTTAATCAATCCTTAGCTTCTACATTTGTCCTTAATCTTTATGCACATCAAATTGGTTTCCACACTCGACAAACACCCAGTGCCTTCTCCTCAACCCTATGCAGATACGCATAGTGTGCATCACACACATACAACCACACATAACATACAACACCCTGCAATACATGCACCTACACCTAACATACCATACATACATCTACACCTAGTGTACAAAAAAACACAATACATACTCCTACATTTGGTGTACACCACAACGCAATACATACTCCTACATTTGGTGTACACCACAACACAATACATACACCTACATCTGATGTACAATGCAATACATACACCTACATAGAGTACAATGAAATGAATACACATGCCATGATACCACAACTACACAATGAACATACATAGTGTTGCATGCCCACAACGCAACATGTATGACATGCACACAATACCACATGCACACCAGTGCCATATGTATAACATGTACACAATACCACCTGTACAAAAAACCACGTGCACAACATTCACACATCATCACATGTACTCGAGACCAACTACACAACATGTACACAACACCACATGTACATCATACCACTTGTACAATGTGTACATAATACCAGATGTACACAACACCAAATGCATGACATGTACACGACACCACATGTACACATCACCATATGCAGGACACATACACAACACCACCTATATCCAACACTTCATGTGTAATGTACACACAACAGGCACACAACATTATATGTACACAACACTACAAATATTACATGTACACATCACCATAGGTACAATCACTGAGTATATAACATGCACAACATATACACAATAGTAGGACAGCACATCCAAAACCACATTGTCTCTCTGCCATCCATGCTTATCCTAGCATGCCTCAGATCTCACTGCTTTCATTCAGCTGATGTATCCCTCAAAGTTACATGTCATAACATAAAAATAGGCATAATACGAGCATACAACATCAAATCATATCCACATGATATTGACCTCATATATTTGTCATGACTACTCTCCCTACTTGATTCCCCATAAGACTAGGAACCTCGTCATGCCATTCACCTGCATAAGCAATTATTCCTCCACAAGAATTATCCCTCACAACCATGTTGAACAGCGCAATAGATACGTAGATACATAGATACATATACATAAACATTAGTTAAAATAATCATGATCCTGTCAAACAATGACATACATACATATACAAACATCAACATAATAATGATCATAACATAATTACCAGATAGCATAAGGTCAAGTTTAAGAGAACTCTCTTAATCTATGCACACCATGCACAACATTGAGAACGATCGTTCCGAGCATAGCCAAGGCAACTGACGCCTCAGATCGATTTACTTCACCTTTCCTATTAGCTTTCTCATGATTTTACTCCCATTGTCCATTTACACTAATGGACCGAACCAATCCAACCGATTGTCATATTCTTACCTTCAACTTCCCTTACCCATGCACCAAGCTTCATTTGGGTCTTACATTACCTGCTAGGATTCATTTAGCTCTCCCTAAGCTCCATTAACTTTCCTCTTTCCCAACCAATTCCCAAGACCCTCAAGACATAAAAGGAAAGAAAAAACACAGACAAGAAGAAAACCATGAAAACAAATAACAATACAACACCGGGAACAAAGTTGTATGGCCATACACTAGACATAAACAAAGCTGCAAATCAAGCACAATCAAAGCATAAAGAATCGAAATCATAAGACTCTCAACAGACATCATGGCTCAATCTCCATGGTTTCGAGTGCTTCCAAAGGAAAGCTCAACATAAGCCTTCTTCAGAATTTCATGGCAGTCTCTTTTCCATGCAATCCACTGCATCATATTACCATAAACGCATAACTGTCAGTGCATAAATAAACATAACAATACACCAGTTACCTTACCTTGTTGTGCCAAGCATATTGCTTGCAACTGAACACATCCACGCCATCTCTCAAGGGACTCCAATCCTTTAACAAATCTAGACATAACTAGAATGAGTTGTTATACCCGTCAAATACATATTCCTATATGCAAAGCACTCATTCATTTCGAATTCCTATAGAATTCATATATAGGTAGTCTTCTCCTTCTAATACAATAATATTATAATATGTGGGGTTGTCTAACTATTAGATGTTTTGGAGTTTTTGGTTGGAAATTTTCAAAAACAAATTTATATATTCTTGATTTTTGTTTTTTAAATGGTGTTTTTGATTGTATATATGAATTCAACACCTTGAAAACACATGGGGCACTCAAATGATGAAAATTCCAACAAATCGTGCTACATTAAACTCTAAAGTAAGCTGAAAAAACTTCCCACGGGTCTAACAAATAGACTACAATGAATATGTATGCCAACCCCACCAATCTAAATGTAAGTCTCAAAGCCTTAGTTACAGTGGTGTTAGTGTTAAAGAGACTTACACTAATCACTAATAATTTTGTAGGAATAACACTAAGATTTACTAGAAAAAAGAATATCCAAAATGAATCTATTTCATAATCGAAATATAGACAACATTCAATTCAACTAATACTCTAAGTAATCCGAATCCTATTCTTAGGATATCAAAGATATATAAAATCAACTAACCATTTTAATTTTAAAAATCATGGATTAAACGCTAACCAATAATTAAAAAATTACCTACATAGATAAGGGTGCAATTAAATCACATCATGATAGCTTAGCCAATCAGAAAAAATATTTTATTTATATAAAATATGGAAAATAATATATATCTTTAATTAAACTTTGGTTATATTTAAAATTCAGTGAAATTATTAATGTTCAAAAGGGAGGCAGGTACTCAAAGTTTAAGATAATTTACACATGTTATGACAGATTATGTACGATTAAACCGAGCTATCTACCATTCCAACCATCAAAGTCTCTACCTGCAACACCGCCGAGGATATCTCTGTACCATCTATAAGTAAAAGCTGATAAAATACTGCAATATCACGGACTTTCCTTTGAGACGTGGGCCACTGCCAAGAAGATTTGTGAACCTCGAGGATTGAAACTCTGTGGATAAGACCTTTCAGTCAAAGTCAGGTTGGTTCCGACTACACAAGGTGTATTGTTGCCTGGAAGTTTTTGTTTTACTTCTTGTGAGAGATGTGGGCTTTCGGCGTTTCTACAGGATTTAAAATGTAATCATAACATAGAGAATGGAATTTAGGTTACCAGTGAAACTTCAATTACTAAGAAACGGATAATAGTTCATAGCAGCCGAGGCCGGAACATGCACATGACATAAACATTTACATACATATATAACCGTGGGAAATCTTATTTTAGAATAACTAAGTAAGTTAGTGACAGTTATTATTTATTATGGGGTGATTCATCACTATTATTTAAAGAAAACCAGGTTATCTAGAATTACTTGTTGGTTATTCCTAAGGAACATAGTTTCACTTTAGCAAGATATCTCTAGGTCCTCGATAGTGAACCTATTTCTTTATGTCTTAAGAAAACTAATTCTTACTCCAAGCTCCAAATATATATATATATTATATATATATAAATGCATTACAACAAAGAGAAAACCCAAAAATATGCATAGTGCAGGTTGGGTTGTATTACAATGAAGAGAAAATCTAGATATATACACATTGCGTTATAAAATTGAAGACAATCTGGTTATCGTGATTATTTTAAAAAATATTATGATTATTTTAAATAAGGATTTATTAATTATTATGATTATTTAAAATAAATATTTATTAAGTATTTTTTATATAATGGGAAAATTTATCATAACATATTTGTTAAACTATGGGACAATCAGCAATCGCTGATATCTGTGAATGCAGATTGACTCATCATTGTTATTCAATGAAAACCATGCTCCGTGAAATTCTTTCACTTCTGTGAGATACCTTTGGGTCTTGAGCAGTGAAAGTCGCACACATTTGTTCCTTGGGCCGTTAAAGTGTCACTTTAGGTCTTGGACTATTAACCTATTCCCATAGTTACCAAATTTCGAATTCCATTAGATGTTAAAAAAGATGGATTATTTAAAATTCAATACCTAAAAAATTCGGTAGTATACCTCTTTCCAATACTAAAAAATATTATTTTTTTCAATATTTAAAAAATTTAATAAAAGAAAATCCTCTTAAAAATTGTTGTCAATGATATATGTTGCAAATAGAATTCTATCTTGGAACAAAGTGCAAAAGATTATAAAAAAAATATGTATTCATCTTTATATCCAACTATACCATATATGATATGATGCCCACATTGAAGTGGAAAACATAAATTCCAAATTACCAAATACAAGTGTTTGGAATGTAGTTATATATTAAATGTATATAAACATTCTCTCAAAATATACACTTGTATCTTTAATTACTATTATTAGTTTATCAAATTAAATTAAATTATAGTTTGTAACCATTAACAACAAAAAAACTATTGTTTTTAATTACTAATTCTATATTAATATAATCTAATCAATTTTTATTTTATAGTAAATAATATTAATATTACAACCTAATGCTTACTCAAATTTCTAATAAAATATCTACTCATCTTATAACCCATCATTAATCAACTCATAAATTATTACTAAAATAAATTAATTAACACTTTTGATTTGTATGTCATGGATCCGAAGGACGGTTTGAAAAGGAAGTGGGACACGAAAACTATTTATATTATGTGAACCCATGGATATCCGTACAAATTCCGAACTGTCTTATTAAATCGCCTACTGAATTGAATACTCGAATTTCCTAAATTTTTTGGTCAATACTACCGAATTGTTCGGTAACAATTCGGTAACTATGTTGGAACCAAACAAACAGGATTTTAGAATATATTTTAGAATAAAAAAATTATTAAGTATTGAGAATCAATAAATTTATGAAATTTTTTGGTGTAAATCACATGATATTTGATGCGTTTTGAACCCACTATTGTGGTTTATTATCAGGGTAAGTTGAAGAATCAGATTTAGATTGCTGGTTAAATAGTCAGAGCAGAATATCCAATGGCTAAATATTTGACTACGCTATATTGACCAACTAACGGCTATATTTGACTAGTAAATCACATGATATTTGACGTGTTTTGAACCCACTAGTGTGGTTCATTGTCAGGTCAAGTTGAAGAATCAGATCTAGATCGTTAGTTAAATAGTGAGAGCAGAATATCCAATAGCTATAATATTTGACCAGGCTATATTGACCAACTAATGGCTATATTTGACTAGGAAACGGCTAGCTTGGACCAAACCCAGTGAAAAGGAGGGCATAACTATATTTAAAAAATAAAATTAAAAAATAAATCCAGTCAAAAATTTAAATAATTATTAAATTAAAAGTTAAAAGATAGATATATGAATTTAAAAGATTTTATATTAATTTTAATCTTTATTATAAATATAGAAGTAAACTAATTTAAGTAATATATAGTAAGAATAAATCTTATATATAATTAACTTGTCTAGATTAGATTTTAATTAATATAAAAATATTATCACAGATAAATCTCAATATGAAATTAATTAATTTTCTTTTATTAATGTAATTTAATTAATATAAATATTATCACAGATAAATCTCAGTATGAAATTAATTAATTTCTTTTATTAATGTAATTAATTTTCTTTTAATTAAGTTATAATTATTAGAATTTGAAAATTTTAAAAATATTTAATTGTTAATTTTTTTAACTATATTATAATTGCTAATTTGTTAATTATTTATTATAATTATAATTAAGAACAACATATTATTATAGATGGATTTTCATAGTAAAGTAATTATTTTTAAATAGTATATAACTAATAGAATAAACAAAATGTTGTCAAAATATTTGGTGATATATAAACAACATATCAATGAACAAAGGCAAAAGAGATAGGGATACAACATAACCATGGGAAACTCACATATAAGAAAACTAGAATCAGCTGCCAAAAAGGGGGAGGGGACGAAGCGAAGAAAACAACTAGGAAACGAAGGCTCGGACCCAACAACTACTAATTTTTCAGCCATCCTCTCTATTGAGATTGCTCGGCCTTTTTTCAATGTTAAGGGCCTCCCTAAATTTACGGTGATGGAAATGCAGCGCTCTAGCAATAACAATAGCTTCTTCAATACAAACATGATGTTTGGTTTTCTCTGAATGTTCAATTAAAGCGGAAGACTTGGTTCTCCTATGTTCAAGGTCAGCGGCATGCTCACTAATCCTTTGATTAATGGAGCGTCTAGTTTCACCAATATAGGGGGTTCCACACAAACAAGGAATCATATATACGCCCTTCATGTCCTTATGGTCGATCGGATTTTTCACTGACCTGAGGGACTTACAAATAGTGTTAAGGGGTCTAAAGGTTGAGGGAACATTATGTTTTCTAAGAATCCTGGCAATCTTCTTAGTGGTCCCTTGTACAAACGAAAGATGGACACGAGGGGCACCGCGCTTTGGGTTCTCTTTTAGTTAACGAATTTTTGGTAGCTTTGAGGAAAGCTTTCTGACCCAGGGATCTAGTATAAACATTCTCAACAAAGACATTAAGGAGATGGGATTTCTCTTTTTTGAAGCTCTTTTCATCAGAGATCCTTAGGGCACGAGCAGTGAGGGTGTTGAGAGCACCCAACTTCTGAGCCGGGAAATGGTGGGCACTGGCATGAAGACACTGCTCCGTATAGGTTTTCTTACGGAAGACTTGGTAGGAAAGGGAACCGTCACCATTCTTTGAAATAAGAATATCGAGGAAAGGGAGGCAACCATTGACTTCTTGTTCCATGGTGAACTTAATGGCCAAGGATTGACTATTGAGATGATCCAAGAAGAGATCTAACTCCTCTTGGCCATTTGACAAGATGACATTAGTGTCATCTACATATCTTTTCCAAAGCTTAAGCAGAAAGCGAGTGAATCACAGAAACCTCAATTCAACCATCAACAAATTTATTTATAATTTCATAATTTCATATTATTTATTTTTAACTTAAAATAAATTTACACGCATCTTGTAATAATTTCAATTTCACAATATAATATAATATATACCATGTGTATATCTATATTTTCTCTTTATATTCTGTTTATGTAATTTTATTATATATTTATTTGAGATTTTTTTGGGTTGAAAGTCACCGAAAAGCATCTCCCTATACAGGATTTTGAACGCCTTACTACTCTCACTATCACAGTCTACTCTCATCCTGCAATCCCAGGACTCACAGAACCAAATGTTGAAACGAAAATCAAGAGACCGCAGCAGTCGAATTTGGCTCCTGCACTTGCACTGGTTTGGTTATCCATGAAAATAGAACTGCAAACACACAAATAGTATTTACTGTTTTCAACGCAAACAAAGATAATAATTAGTGATTGTATCTTTGGTTTGAGAATGATGGACAGCACAGCAGAGCCGACATAATCCAAAAGTGGTTGACAGTCCCTATTTGAGGGTCCCGTTGGTGTACCAATTTTACTTTTTTAACGCTTCCTAGAGACTGGAATAGCTCGGATCTGTACACAACTTTATTAAAGGAACATGCTAAAGTAAGGAGGGAAACTTCCATCATCATCACCGTAAAGGGACGAGCGAAACTTCCTATGCAACTTCTCATAACGCATCGGTTTCGTCAAATTAATTCAAATGAATAAAGAAATATCTCTACTTCCCGTATAATTTCTCATGGAGTTGTCTATAATGTGATTTTTTAGAGATTCCGGTGACGGAATTTGGTGGAAGAAATTGAGGTTAAATCTTGAGTTGTTGCAGTTATAATGGTTTTTTAACTGCATATTTGGATTCAGCACCCTGAAAAACCCCTGGGACGCTTTGATTGTGCAGAAACTAGCTATCAAATTTGCGATTCCAATAAATTACTGCCAGATTTTGACCGGAAAAACCACCAGAAAAACTTCCAGAAAATCACATCATAGACAACTGCATTTCTCATCCAAACATCTAGGATCAATTAATTAGCAAGCTTTTCATTAGATACTGTCTATTTTCGGGGAAGCTTCGGGATTATTTATAAACAAAAGAAACTAAACATTAATTTCGACAAAGAAGGAGAAGGCATTGAAAATGGAGATTGCAAAATTTTTTTATGTGGTTTGTATTTTATTGGATGGAAGGTTCAGATATCTTGATTTTTTTGTGAAACCAAATAACTATGAGATTAAGATTGGGATTCGCTAATAAGAAAATTTGAGCATAAAACGTCTTTTTGGTTGCATAAGTGGCTTTTGTTGGGAAGGAGGTTAGTTAGGATTAAATAGGTTTTATATAATATATCAATATATTGGATGCATCTTTATAAGCTTGCTAAAGAGATCTTAAAAAGAATTGATTTTATCGTAGTCAAATTCTTTTGGGTTGGTCTTGGAAATGCAAAGAAAATACATTTAGTTTTAGCTTGACTATAAGCGATTTCTAGGCTTGAGGAAGTAGGGGATGTGGTATTAAGGATACCGAATGTTTTTTATGGCTTTGTAAGATAAGAATCCATGGAGAGATTTAAAAGGCAAAGGTATCTTACAATAGATTATTAAAGAAAAATATCTAAAAAATAAACAGGTTGAGACCTAGATTAAAGGAGCTCCGAAAAACAAGATGGCATCATATATATGGAGGAGTATGATGAAAATTAAGCATTTGTTTCTTGGGAATTTGAGATGGGAGGCCAATAAGGGATCTTTGATCGAAATAAGTTTGGATGTCATGAAAGTATTGATTGTTCAGTTCCAATTCTTAGTTATATTATAACAAGGGTTTATTCTATCTCAACTAACTTTATGTTGATCAATACCCTTTTCCTATTTCACATTCTTGGCTTAATGCTACTGAACATGGACTACATGAGGCACTATCGTCGGAGTGGGAGCATTATATCTTAGAGATAAGTTAAACAAGAATAGTCTTGTGAGAGAAATATGACAAAATGACTTGGGATGGTCAAGATTATAAAGGTCATATCTTGTTCAAGGATATTTACATCCATATTTCACAAGGGAAAAGCTCATTATATAAAGTAATAGGGTTTTAAAAATCCTAGAAATGGGAGATTCCACTTAAATTAAAATGTTTTGGTTGGTTGGTGGTTCACATCAAGATTCTAACATGGGAAAATATTCTAAAAAGGGTATTTCAGGTGGAAGCCTATGCTTTATGTAGAGTAGAAAACAAAGATGTGGATCATCTATTTCTTTGTTGTTCTTTTGCAGTTTCAATATGGAGTGGAGTTTTACAAATGTTAAATATTATTGTTGTATGGGATAAGGAATCCTTAGAAAAATGCCTATTGTAATGGCTTGAGGATTTCAAGATTTATCGTTCTTTACCATTATATATCCTATGGAGAATATGGAGAAGTAGGAATGCAAAAAATTTCGACTAGGAAGAGCAAGATGTAAGAGGAACAAGCTTGAAGATCACTACTTACTTCTTAGAGATTGGGCTAAAGAAGGAGATGCTACCAAAGAGACATTTTTAGTACAAGGAGGTATGGTCAAAAATTTTGGGTTTCTTTGATGGGCATATGCTAATAGAGTCTATGGAAGCGGGTCATGTATAATATTGAAGCCTAGATGTTTCTATCATTTTAGGTGGTACAGTGGAGTAGGTACTAATAATAGAGCTAAGTTCATTACTCTTTGAGGGGTTTCACAATGTGCAAATTGGCTGGTAGTCGAACAATTATATGTGTTTGGTGACTCTAAAGTAATTATTAAGTAGATTTTAATGAGATTTAATTTCGGGCCACCATCTCTCATATATTGGATACATCATATAAGAACTCTAGTTAATACATTCCAAAGATTATAATTCACACATATCTATAGAGAGTAGAATCATGTTGCAGATATCCTATCAAAGAAAGATTGCAGTAATAAGTCGGGCAAGATCAATTTCTTAGTCTTTGACAATGGTACTTTACATATTTAAGGGGTATTAAAATATAATGCACATTTTTCGATAGTTTCTATAGATTTTGTTATGAAAATGCATATGTTTAAATAATTTGTTTAACCTTTTGCTGGAGAATTTTTATTTAAAACAAGCTAGTACAATTAAGGAAAGAATGTAAAAAAGGATAGAACATAGTAGATAGGCAGATACTATGTATAGAAGAATGAATTCGGGTATAGGATGACATAAGGTGACATAAGGTATTCATTTTTAAGAGATAGTATGTGGGTATCATAGATATATGGGGACTAACAAAGAACTAGCAATTTTAAATGTTCTTTTATTAATAAAAGAATATCAATTTTTTCTTTTTGAAAAAGAAATATATACCCTCAATTTTATTTTAATGATAAAGAATTATCTTTACCTATCATTTTTCATCCACATAATCAATAAATCTAAATAAATAGAATATAGAAAAAACTTAAATAAATAAAATATAAAATTGTAAATTATTTAATTTGTATAGGTTAAATCAAATATCATACTTTATTTTTTAATTAAAATAATTTAATGAATAGAATATTAATTATAATATATTTAAAATATTTTCATAATTTAATTTTAAAAAAATATTATATTTATTACTTAGTTTTATTTAATTAAAAATTACAATTTCATTAATTTTAATATATATATTTGAAAATTCCTTATCAATTTTTGTAAATATAAACCTTGTTTTATTTTAAATTATTAAAATTTGTTTCATGAAATTTTATATTTTTAAATGCCATATTAAATGAAAAATTTAAAAATAATATAAATATAAATTCATACATTAATCATTTAAAATAAAACATATATTCTCTGAATACTAACTTCACAGTTTAAATCCCTATAACTTATAAAATAATAAGTCCAAGAAAAAAGAAAATATAGAATAGTAAATAAAACAAACTTCATTGAAAGTAAAATAACAACACTTTAGTTGTCACAATAAAGTATACATATAGTTTTTAGTAACACGATTTCACATGTCAAATTAATTTAAATAAATAACTACAATGAGTAGGTGTAATACATTTATCTTTAATATTAATTACAGAATCAAACTATACTTCATAATGTTTTACATAACATATTTACATACCTTGCGAAGTAAACTATTTCTAAGGGATATCAACTTATCAAAATTTGCATAGGATAAAAAAACAATAATTATTGATAATTTAATAATAATAATTAAGTCCCTTTGATAATTAAATCTTGTATCTATGCTTAATGGGTCCTGATCTAAGGTTATATCTCCATTCTCCACATTCTAGTTAGAGGTTGAATCTATTTTACACTAAATTTCGAGGAGGATTGTCAAAAAAAAAAATTGAAGGACTAGTCAAGGGGGTTGTCTAGCCTAATTTTATAGAAGTGGATGGTAAATTTGAACCTTATTCATGCTCTGATTGCAATAAAATATGTTTGGGGCATCTTATCGAACTTACCTCTAGTTCCCTACTTTGAGATGGCATTCCATGTGATTGGTGAAATTTTGGGTCATTTCATAAGATAGAACCATAATGGTCTTCATCATCAGATAGGTAGTGGGATTGCATATTGATAGAGGTGGATCTAAGGGAGGGCCTATTTTAGGATATCAAGTTGGTCTACATTGATTTGCTTTAGATCCAGAAGATGGATTATTGGAAAATTCCATTTAGATGTTTTAACCATCATGGAGTTGGACATATTCATAGCCAATGCACAAAGGTGACAACGTCCTTCATCAAAAATAAAAAGGATTATGCCATTGCCTTAAGGGATCACTCCTTTAATGAAGAGCGTGTGATTTCAAATGAGAGGTGGGATGAGAGTAGGGACTCGTCTATAGTTCATGCATCGATCCTAAAGAAAAATACACTTCTCTTTGGTATGTCTTCATCCCCTTTACCTATCTCTCCATTTATTTCTTCAAAGGAGAATATTCAATCAAGCCTTAGTAAACCCTTAGGTCCTCTTCCCCATCTCTAGTGTTATCAAAGTGTCATTTCCCTCCTCTTCTTATCTCTCATTTAGTATTACCAAAAGCAGGCACCTTAGGAGCCTATCCTAACATGTCAAGGGTTTCAAAAAAGGGACAAGCCCCTGTGGTTTTCCCTTATATTCCCCTCTAGCTAACCTTGTTGATCGAAAATCACATCTTCTCAAATCTTAATAGAAGGCTACATTGGAAATAAAAAATAGAAAGAAGACACCATTTATAGGGCTCCTGGAGGAGGGAAAACCCTTCCCCTATTGCATCCATGATAATTCTCTCTTTTTATCGCTCATGTAAAACAGGGTGCCCAAAGACAATTAACCTTTAAAAGGATAATATCTAGCCATAACTAGGTGATTATTTTTCCATAGTATATTGTTACCTCAACCAAGAATACTATTTCTTTCTTTGGACCTTAGCTAAAAGAAATGTCCTTTTCTTCTTTAGATGTAGATTGCATGTCAAGAAGGTTGGTTTCAGGGTGGAGCCTAGCTTACCATGCTTTTTCATCATCTATTGCACAATCGTCCATCCATGCTACTCTAGAGAGAAAAAAAACTAGTATTTATTTCACTATATATTAAATATATATGGACCTTATTCCAGGAGGGAGCCGTTTTGGGGGTAGTTGGAAATTTTAAATAGGATGGATGCTCCTTTTCGTATATAATTTTATATTTTCTCATCATTAGGTGTGGGCTTCTGGACCTAATCCATTTCCTCTTCACCACATTTTCTTTCACTCATTGAAAAAGTCGTCTCCCAGATCTCGAGCTAGTCAAAATATTACCCACATGGAGGAACTTCTAAACTAATGACGAAGTGGTGGAGTGGACAAATTTTTAGTTAGTGATAGGTGAATGGTAAACAATTTCTCTTTGATATTGTGGCTTTCTTTAGGGGATTATCAGATAATCTTCCTATAGTTATATAGATTTACAAAGGAAATCCTAAGCCCCCTTCTCCTTTCGAATTCAATTGGGATAGATTCCTTATGGATGACATTTGATGAAAGGTGTGTTGGCATTGATGTGTGTTGCATTGTTGCGGATGTGTTGTTGGTTGGCATTGATGTCAACCTGGTAGCATGGGTTGCAAGTGGCTTGTATGTGGTTGTGTATTGCAATGGTTTTGGTATGTCTACTAGCATGGAGATGTGAGGATGGAGTAGTGATTTGCAGGTGTTATATGTAGAGTATGATCATAGGATATCATGGTCCTCATGATCATGTTATTGTTTTTTATTTGGATGGTGGTGTGTTGCACTTGTTTGAGGCCTTCCCATGTTGATCAGTTGTGTAGAGGAGTGTTATTGGAGATATGATGGTCTTCCTGATCATGTTGTTGCATACAGGTGTTGGTGGCTATTATAGGAGTTAGAGTTTAGGAGCCTTGATGATTACATCTCCATGTCCTAGATTATGTCTCTCACGTTGATGATGTTATAAATAGAGCCTCGGGAGAATATACAAGTGTAATATATGTTTGACTTGGTTGTACAAGTGTTGGATGATGCCTGACATGTTTTGGAGTTGTGTACTAATGGCATAGTTTTTGTGGAGTAGATTGATAGCCCAGGCATTAGTATATTTGTTGGTTGGCATCCAATTCAACCTCATTTGACTTGTGATGATTATGGTGATGTGGAAATGACTTTTTGAAGTGTTTTGAAGGTTCCAGGGCATTCTTAAATTCTTTCTAATGATGATCAAGCTATGGAAGAAGTTTGTACAAATTCTGGGTTGGTTTGACTAATTCCTCTGCCCCAGTCACTCCTATGCAGGATTTTTCATGCGACTAAGAGACTCCAGTTGCTGGGAAGTATGCTTGTGTGTGAGTACACTCGAAATCATCTAGTGTTGTGCCTATGGTTGAGGCTTAAAACACATTTTTATCTAGATTCCTCGCACATTTCAACTATTTTTTGTATTGTGGCGATGTTCTTGATCAGAAATTTTCAGTAAATGGTTAAAAAAGGTAATGGAGATTCTAGAAGTTGGTTAGACTTGATAATATCCATCAAGAAGTGGAGAAAGTGGCTTGATCAATTCAAGGAGTTGGATCCAAGAAAATTTAGTTATGTGAAAATAACTATTGACTGGTCCATAACCTATAGCATTTACTGAGTTAATCATCATAGAAAAATGATAAATAGAGGAAGACTTTGAGTCTATTTTGTTGTTTGTTTTGAGAGCGTGTGAGTATGAAATTATGATGGAATTGTCAGTGAGGAGATATTGTAGCAGCTACTCACACAATATTGTAGAGCTATATCAGAGTTATGCATGTAGAATCCAAAAAAAGATTTGAGGAGAATTTCGTAGCTTTTTTTTTTTTTGCAGGTGACAATGTTTAGAGAGCAGAATAATTGGAAGCTTGTAGTGTGTTAGAGAGTAGAGATTATTGTGAGTAAAAGAGAAAAAGTAACCCCCTATTGGTAGAGTTTTTGATTCATATTTTGTGTTTCAGAATGATGGTGTTGTTGGGTTTCTCATGTTGAGTAGATTGAGAATCCAATGTGAAAATATATGAAACATTGTTTGCTTTGAGGAAGTGAAGGCATTGGGGCTTAATAGTAGACATTGATTCAACATATTCAGTAGAAGGAACATATTTTTCCATCCAACCTGTGTTGGATAGTTCAATTGGTGCTGGGCGAGGTTCGTTGGTAATGGGTGCTTCCAGCGGATTAATTTCCATGGATCCATGAGAGAAACAATCTTCCTAATTTATAGGTACCAACACACTGTAATACAAGCCAAGTATTTCGGCTTATGGGTGTAAGATTATCCATGTAAAATATTATTCCAGAGATTAATAAAAGAATTGAGGAGCGCAACAACAACATGGTGGTTTTCTCTCGGAAGGGTTTCCACCAGAAAACTTGTGTTCTTATGCGTGCATGCTTGTGAAGTTGTTTTCCATGGTTATTATGCTTTGAGTTTATTGTTTCTTTCATATTTTGATAAGATAATGTTGTGGATGTGTGTGGAAAATTAATAATATGATAAAAAGTTAAAATTGATATAAACACCATCACTACTGATTCACCCCACCCCCATAAGTACTGATCTAGTTTCCAACAATTCGTATTAGGGTCGGTGCTCTTTAGTGAAGCTTACACTCTTGGAGAGTATATCATGGATCATGGCCATAAGAAAGAAGAGTATTTATCAAAATATAGAGGGTTTGAAGAAGGGAAAGATTCTTTGCAAATGAAGCAACAAATTCCAAAATCTCAGCCAAAACAATTGTGTCATGAGGTAATATTTTGAAAGAATTTTTTAATTATGATTCTGATGATTCTATTGAGCTAAATAGTGGAGTTGAGATGGATATTGTTATTGTTAAGGTTGAGTATGAATAAAAAATGGCTGCAATAAAATAATTAGCTACTGATCATGAGGACCATGACATGCTCCAATTAAATGACCAATTGTTATTGGTCACCCTCATCCCACATCTACCCAATTAAATGACCAATTGGGGTAAACATGTGACAAGAATTTATTATGATATGATTCAACCTCCTAAGTCACGTTAAGGAAGTGGAATTGATAGAAACACACCATACATACCTTCAACATCAGTAATAGGAGTCCTTAGAACCATCCCAACCTTTCTGCTAACCATCCCGTGAGTCCTACTAAGGTTTTAGACCTATTGACCTATGGACACTCCCATGCTATGGGCATGCCAGCATCTAAAGAGCTCTGACTGGTCCCACAAGCCTACATACCTACATCCAGGGATTATTTCTAGTAAACCTCTACTAGAGTTAGGGGATTTTAAGGCAATTTTCAAGCCTATAATTCTGGCCACTGCCTAGAACTTGTTGTAACTTTTGAAATCCATTAAACGCATGATGACATGACTAATAAACCAAAAACTAACTCTAGGACTAGGCATGACCATCCCCAACTAGGACTGACATTTTTTCAAACATTTGGCATATATGTAATCTACAGGTATAAATAATAGATCTAAGCATAGGGGTCTCATGCTTATTTGAGATTCACTATGGGACATTGTTTCCTTATCACTTTATCTGCAGTTTCATCCACTAGGTTGTAGATACTTTATTCATTCATACAAGTAAAAACATGATGGGAGCCATACATAGCCACTGTCATAATAAATATTCATAACCAACATAATAACAACATAAATACTAAGGAAAGAACAAAAATATAATCCACATATCAACCATTATAATACTTATGATATAAAAATGAGAAATAACATCATACTAATGAAGCAAAAGTCAACCTAGTATATGACTACCACATTCTACCCTATTGTAGACATGGTTGAGCCAAATATCTCTTCATCCTTTCACCCCCATGCCATATTCCAAGCATGAATGTGGGATCTCATAAAACATATCAATAGAAACCGTCCAAGGCTTCCAAAGGCCAAACCACCTAAACCCATCAAACAATGATTCCACCTCATGGTTGGACATCAGAAAACCATCATCAAATTTGTCTCTACCCAAGCCTTTCAGGGCTCTAAAGCATTTGTTCCAACTTGGTTGTGAGGACTACTAACTCCACCCACAACTATCACCAAGCTTCCAGAGCATTCGTCCAACCAAGGATTCGAGGAACAATAGCTCAACCCATAGTTGTTGTCAGGATTCTAGAGCATTTATCCAACCAAGGCTTCTAGGACTAGTAACTCAACCCACCAACAACTTCCAAATCATTTGTTAAACCAAGGCTTCTAGGACTAGAAACTCAACCCAAGCTGTTACAGGGCTTCCAAAGCATTTGTCCAACTAAGGTTTCTAGGAATAGTAACTCAACCCAAGTTGTTATAGGGCTTCCAGAGCGTTTGTCCAACCAAGGCCAAGAATGAATAACTCAACCCAAGCTAAAGGAAACATGAGAACCAACAAAAAAAAAAACAAAGAAATAAACCCACAACACCATGGCTATCTAGCAAATGGCAAGGTTATGCAAATCCACTATCAATCCATGCAATCCTCCATGGCAATGACATATCATGACCAAGAAACCACATGCATCTCCCATTCATGCCAAAACTAGTGACGAAAACATACATGCAACTCGGTACCTGCAAGAAAAACTTCTTTTAGTTGTTGATTCCGATGTCCTCTTATGCTTTCTTGCTCTTCCTTTTCCTTCTTTCTCCAAAAAGCCAAGTATGCCACACTCTCCAAGAGTTGTCCAAGAAAACTCTAAGTATCCAAGAGTATGAGGGAGAGAGAATAGAAGAGAGCTCCAACAAAAATGAACTAACCAAGTCTGCCCACTGATCCTCAAAAGCCTTTTTAATAATGAGGCCTTTATTTTCTTCATTTTCCATTATTTTCCTTCATTTTCCTCCTCACATGAAACCTGTGACCTTTCTCCTTCCTTTTCTCCTAATTTCCATTACTTTCATAAATAAAATGTCAAATAATGCCTCTTTTCCGTTCCAAAGCTTTCCCATTGCCATTTCCAATTTCCTTATCCATAATAAAATGAGTCAACACCCACTAGGATGTTTTTCCCACCATTAAACTTGGAATACATGTCCCATCAACCATGGTCTTATATATTTTTACATGGGGTTTTCAGCCAGGGATGATACAAAACCCCCCTAGGGGAACACCGTACTTGGTGTTTAATGACACCTTTAACTAATAAGACTACTGAAAACAAAACATACTACCCATGGAGATTTATAACATAGCTCATTGTAGTATTTACAATGACCATCTGCTAATACATGACAAACATATCATTTACTTGAGCTTTATAACATAGCTCATTATGGTATTTACAATCCACATATACTTATACATATTTTCTTCAACCGAAAAATAACCATACTGCCTAAGAAGCTTTATAAACTAGCTCGATGTAGTATTTAAAATAATACACACATATACAAATATGCACATTTGCTCAACCAACAAATAAAAGGATACGATGCATGTATCTGCAACAGGAGAGTCCAGAGGCCCACACCTCCACCATCAAACTAATACAGGATTCACCTCCTTCCCAGGAAGTCCATAATCCATTGCAAAGTCAAATCTGCATCTAATGTCTAGCTCTACAATCTAGTGCCACTTTTCCTCTCACTAAATAGCTACCAGCTCATTGTTCCAGGGAACACTCCTAATGTACATTTCATTCCATTTAGTAATGCTAATGACCAAAAGAAATCCATCCCCGACCTTCCCTTCTCTGCTACATCATCCTTCGGGCAATCTGGTCACCCCCTTCTGTGCAGTCACACACCTTCCAGGTTCCACTAACACTCCCATCCTGGGTGGTCCATCGCTTGGAAATTCTTCCTCACATCAGAAGATACAAAAACCAAGGCATATCCCTTCCTTAAAACCATCATACTATTCATAGCATACTCATGGAAATTATGGACAATATTGGGTACTAGTGTCCCAAAATGACCCTGCTCCTGAAATCTTTAGCAACATATTGCTGCATTTTCTAATTCCTTTCACTCCTGCTGCTAATTATTGCAGTCGGATTTGACCACCCAACCAGGGATTTCCATGCTTCCTGTACCAACCAAATAACTTCCATTGCATTCAAAATAAATTGAAATACCTTCAAATCATACCTCATTGGTGTCCCTTCGACAAGGTACACTTGTAATTATGTTCACTTCATTTCACAACAATTCAAACTAGCATCTTTAACCAAATCATCATGTATAAACATATCACATCGGGTTAGCTCAAAACAAAATCATCATAAATCACATGTAACCATCATAAACTAGAATCATATATAACATGTAATCATCATAGATTTGAATCAAAAATCACATGAATAATAAAACTGAAATAAAATATTGATACTTATCATTTAATCAATCCTTAGCTTCTACCTTTTTCCTTAATCTTTACACACATAGGATCGGTTACCACAAACAAACACCCGGTTGCTTCTCCTCAACCATGTGCACATACATATAGTGTGAATCACACACAACATACAAAACCATGCATTAAATGCATCTATAGCTGGCACACAACATGTACACCTACACCCAGTGTACAACACAACACAATACATGTGCCTACACCCGGTGTACACCACCACACAATACATACACATACACCCATTGTACAATACAACGCATATGTACACCTACACTCAATGTACAACATAACATACACGTAAGCCTGCACCTGATGTACAACACAATACATCCATCTATGCCTGATGTACAACACCACATAATACAAGTACCTACACTTGGCATACAATCCAACAGAATACATCTATACCCAATGTACAACACCACACAATACATATACATACAGAGAGTACAACATAATGAATACACATGTCATGATACCATGACTACATAATGCACATACATAGTACCACATTCCCACAACACAACATGTACGACATGAACACAATACAACATGCACACTAGTACCATATGTACAACACTTACATAGTACCACATGTACAAAGCACCAATTGCACAATGTGTGCACAACATCAGATGTACACGACACCACTTGCACAACGTGTACACAACGACACATGTACATTCTACCACTTGTACAATGTGTACAAAATACCATATGTACATAGTACCACATGCACAACATGCACAGGACACCACATGTACACAAAATCACATGCACAAAATGTACACAAAACAACATGCACATAGCATCACATGTACAACATGTACATGACACCACATGCTCACAACACTACTTGTACAATCATGCACACAACACCATATGTACATAGCACCACATGTAAAACATGCACACAACACCAAATGTACATAGAACTACATATACAACATGTACATAGCACCTTATGTACACAACATTGAATATCCAACATGTGCACATCACCATATGCACACAACAGTGCATATCCATGATGTGCACAATACAATATGTACACAACATCACATATCCAATGTATACATAGCACCATCTATACCCAACACTGCATATGCAACATTCGCACAACACTATCTGTACCATCCTATACATAACATTGAATAAACAACATGTACACAGACTATATATGCACAACACCACATGTGCACAACATCATAGATGCAACATGTAGAACATATACAACATATGCACACTAGTGGTACCACACATCCAAAACCACACTGTCTCTACAAAGAAACCCTGCTTCGAGTGTCTCTCTACCATCAATGTGTATCCTAGCATGTCACAAAGCACATTGGTTTCATTTTGTTGGTGTATCCTTCAGCGTTACCTATCATAACATACATAGGAATAATACATGCATATAATACCAATTCATATCCACATAATATTGACCTCATATATTCGTCATGACTACTCTTCCCACTTGATTCCGATAAGACTAGGAACCATGTCATTCCATTCACCTGCATAAGCAATCATTCATCCACAAGAATGATCCCTGACAACCCTTTCGAATAGTGACATAGATATATAGATACATATACATAAACATTAGCATAAAAAAATCATAATCCATGATGACCCTATCAGACATGACATACATACATACATATGTACATATAAACATTAGCATAAAAAAAACATCATCCATGATGACCCTATCATACATGAAACACATACATACATACATACATTTATACATATGTATACATCAGTGTAATCATGATCACAACATAATTACCAGATGGCACAAGGTCAAGGTTAAGAGAACTCCCTTTATCCATGCACATCATGCACAACATTGAGAACAATTGTTCCCAACATAGTGAAGGAATTATATGCCTCACATCCATTCACTTTAACTTTCATGTTACCTTTATCATGACTGTACTGCCACTCTCCATTTACAGCAATGGACTAAACCACTCCAACCGATTGTCATATTCTTACCTTCAACTTCCCTTACATATGTAACGAGCTTCGTCGAGGTCTTACATTACTTTCTTGGTTTCACGCAACTCTCTTTGAGCTCCATTAACTTTCCTCTTTCAAAACCAATTCCCAAGACTCTCAAAACAATAAAGGCAAGACTAAGAAGAAAATAAGAAGAAAACCATGGAGAAACAACAAAAATATGACACCAAAAACAAAGTGGCATGATCATGCACTATGTTAGCACCTAAATCTTCCTTAGGCTTAAGGAAGGCAAAATTCAGGGTAACCACAAACCATGCTCAGTCTGGTAGCTAGCCCTACCAGAACAGGAGAGGGCTCTCTCCATGTCATGCTTAGTGAATAAATAAACAATAATGGTCTGAGATGACTTACAGTGAAATATTGATTTTAGGCTAGTAAATAAATATGGATACAAGAAGCAATTTTTTATAAATGACTGAGTTTCTGGGATGTATGGGACCAACGAATAGCAATGAGCAGAGAATTTAACACAAAGGCACAGATTAC
>APFE030376423.1:22500-24943 GCA_000404065.3 Pinus taeda | reverse complement strand
ATTAATTATTTTTTAATTACTAATGAAGAGCATTGTTAATCCATGACTTTAATCAAGATGATTATTAATCTGTATGATTTTATGTATTAGTTAAAAAAGTTATTTTATTAGTGAAAAATGTTATTAAGCCATATGATTTTAATAATTTTTTATCTTATTTAACAACTTATCCTCAAATTTTATTTTGACAATTTTATTATTTAGCAAAAAAAAATTATGTATAATTACTTTCACTCAATTTGGTAATTGTGTGAATTCAAACCAAGTAGGATAGTGTGAGTCATTGAGATAAAGATTGACATTTCAGATTTAAGAATTAACTTTGTGCATATTATGTGCACTTTGAAGAAACCAATTTACACATTGTTTTTTTAAATATCACTATTACTTTTTTAACCTTGAAATTGTCTTTCTAACTTTGAAATTGTCATTTTTTACTTAAAAAAAATAAATGTTATTTTAAAATTTAACTTTTAATTTTTTACTTTGCCATCAACCGTTTGGTCTTTCTTACTTTGAAATTGCCCATTTTTGTTTTTACCTCTAAACGCAATGGAGTGAGATTAGACTGAAAATGGTATCAACTGTTTGGTCTTTGTCACTTTGAAATTGCCAATTTTTTACCTCCAGACGCAATGGATGAGTGACATTACACTGAAAATGGTATCAAGGTGAAGTGGGTGAGCACAAAACTCACGAAGGATGATAGGCGCGGGGCCTATCTATTTGCATCTCATGAAACACCACAAGGAAGCAATTAACAATCTTTTTAAATTTAACTTTTAATCTTTACTTTACTTTTCTTTAAAATTTAAAGGTTAATTATTTTGGTTCGTATTTCTTTTTGATATAACTGTTTGCTTTTTTGGTGGACTGCTCTTTAAATTTACATTATTTTTTTCTTTTTCAAGCTGTCACTAAAAATAACATTTTACTTTCTATTTGGGTAACTTTTTTCTTTTATAAGCGTCTTCTTGAATTCGAGCCCGTTTTGAATTAGATTCGTTTCTTTAATAGACGACGGATTTCACAATAGCAATCTCTCCGTGCCAATATGCCAATATGCGATGATTTTCTTTATTTTCTTGACGACGGAAACAATGGGCATGCCCAAATTGTTCGCTGATAGTGTTTTGATTAGTAACGTCAATGTTGTTTCCTCTGCATCTTTGTTGGGAAAGCGTCACACTGGATATATGATATGATGGTCTTGTGTTCGATCCGTATCTTTGATGGAATATATAAAGATTGTGCATCTTTGAAGGTCGTGTATCTTTGTTGGGAGGGTGTCAGACGGAATATTTGAAGATTGTGAGTTTGATCTAGGCTCAACGCACCTAGAACTTCATAATTCTACATCTAGATTGAGCGTGAGATGAATATTTTTGAAGGGCGTGTGTCTTTGTTTGGAGACCGTCAGACTGAGCATTCGAAGGTAGTGTGTTCGATCTGTATCTCTGATGAAAGAGCGTCAGACTGAGAATACGAAGGTGGTGTGTTCGATCTGTATCTTTGATGAAAGAGCGTCAGACTAAATATCTTTGAAGATTTTTGAAGGTCGTGTGTTCGATCTGTGTATCTTTGTCAGACTGAATAAATGAAGATTGTGTGTTCGATCAACCGTCAACGCACCTAGCACTTCATAACTCTACTTCCAATGACGCTGGAGGTAAGTAGCCATTTCTGTCCATTCGAATTATGTTAATATTCTTGAGTCTTCATCTTCGTTTTAAAGTCTGGTCTATAATTTTTTTCATACAACTCTGGATATTCTTCATGGATAATTCTGTTTGCACATTTGAAGCCGTGCCTCTTTTTCGAGCCTTGTTTTAAAATATGGTTTATAACTTCTTTTACGACTATGGATAAAGTTTATGGATAGTTTTCTTTGTCGGTAGTAGTGTTAGTATCTAATCTTAATAAATAGGAACCAGCGAGCCGAGGTCAATCAAAGAAACCAAGAAAGCTACTCAACACCATTTTACACTCAAAGAGAAAGCCTATAAACAAGAGGGAATACAACGCACGGAGTTCTTACGTAAAGGAGTAGATAAGCAGACACTGAAAAAGCCGTATGCACGAGTGGATAATTTTGTTTGCACATACATTTGAAGCCATGCCTCTTTTTCGAGCCTTGTTTTAAAATATGGTTTATGGATAATTTTCTTTGCATAGTTTATGGATAATTTTCTTTGCATAGTTTATGGATAATTTTTAAAATATGGTTTATAATTTATTTTTACGACTATGGATAAAGTTTATGGTTAATTTTGTTTGCATATTTGAAATGTTGAGTATTCTATTATATATTTGTTCACCTCTTTCCTGGTTTGTCAAATGACGGATTGGAAATGTTTCTTGCGTGGGTGATACACTTTGATGTCTTATTTTTTTAATCGTATTTGAAAATAAATTCAGCTTTTTTTATTTGAATTGGAATTTG
>APFE030376423.1:0-17500 GCA_000404065.3 Pinus taeda | reverse complement strand
GTCTTACAAAATTTGTACAAAATTTGACACCATAAATTAAAACATTTAAATCCTTATAATGAAATAAAAGTTGTTCTAGGAAGATCACATTTGGAGATTTCTTTTTGACATGAGGCACACGAGAACAGAGGGAAGAACATTCTTAGTTCAATGTGCGCAGGGGTTTTTCTTAATGCCTATGAAGGGTGGACGAGGAGGGAGCTCCACTCCCTCCTACAGGATGGCCCTGGCCAGCAAGGGGAAAAAGCCTCTAGAAGATGTTAGGGAAACAGCGGTGGAAGGAGAGAAGAGAACAGAAGTGGGGTCAGTAGAACCCATAGAAAATAATAAATATCACACAAACGAAAAGGAGGTAGAGGACAAACAATAGGAAATTAAAGACATGAAACACAAGGGACCCTGCAAAGCCAAAACAGACATAACTCCCAGGGTGGTGTTAAATAATCCAGAGCTACAGGCATATAGGGATCATATGGGGATATATGCCATCATCTACAAGTTCATGGGACTATGATCCACTTAAAAAGCTCTTCAATCATGGATCAGATACCACTAGAAACCTAAAGGAAGTATAAATCTTCACCTTGGGTCTAAGGGTTTCTTTACAGTGGTGTTCACAAATATAGAAGACAAGGAAAAAATATTTGAAGGAGGGCCCTACTTCTTTATGAGACAGGACTCTACATGAGACCCTGGGTCGTGAACTTTGTACCAAAAAATGAGACTTTTAATTCACTACTGTTTTGGGTAAGGCTTTACTCTCTACCTCTTGATTACTGGCAAAATGAATCATTAATGGGCATAGCAAATAAATTAGGACACTTTGTAAAAGCCTCTGAAGCCACAAGAAGGGGAAAATATACTTCCTTTGCCAGAATTTGTGTGGAAATGGAGCTATCAGGAGCCCTACCGGAGGACATAATATTGGAAGTTTTTTATGAAGAATGGGTACAAACAATAGATTATGAGCCCATTCCATTCAGATGTCGCGAACTCCATGAACATGGACATCTTTTTAACGACTGTCTGCTCAACAAGGAAATGAACAAAAGCAGAAGCACTATAGTGAAAGAAGCAGACAACTTTCAGAAAGTAGTTAACCGAAGTAAAGGGAGTAAGAGACGTACGAGGAATCAACAGCGAGAAGAGCAACAACTTAGACAAAATAGTTTACAGCGGATTCAGGAAGAGGAAGAGAATACTAAAGAAGAACAAGCAACATAAGGAAGTTTTGCAGAAAAAGAGGAAGGGAAATACCCGGTACAAACACAAAATGATGAGTACCAAAAAGAGGCCACCATGAGTGATGTTGATCATGAAATGGACCATGAAACAACCCAGAGTGACATGGAGTTGGAGGAGCACAAACTTCAAGAAATTTTTGAGAAAGAGAATCTATATCTAGAAGGCTTCTTAGAACAAGGAACCAAAGAGGGAGTGGATTCATTACCTGAAAAGGAGTTCCACAGAGTTAAGCTATTGTTCATCTGGAAAACATAGAAGAACGAATCTGAAAAGCTAAGGAAGAATGAAAAAAAAGTAGCGAACGAGTAAAAGCTTTGAAATCCATACCAGGATTAGCTCCAAGAATCCCAAGAAAGAAAAGAGGCCGGAAAAAACAGAACGGGCTGTTGATGGAATGTGGGAAACTAATGATAGGTTTAGATAAGATGAAAGATCTATCGAGTTACTCCTTTAAAAATCTTTGATAATGAAGTTTACTTCTTGGAATATAAGAGGTCTAGGTAGTAAAAGGAAACAAAGATTATTAAGTAACAGAATGAAGCAAGTAGCCCCAGATGTGATCTTCATTTAGGAAACCAAATGTTCCATTCAAAAGATAAAATAGATTCATGGTAAATGGCTCAACACATTTGAGTTTTTGGAGGTCAAAGTAGAGAATACAGTTGGAGGCATTCTCACGCTTTGGAATGCCCAAAAGATTGACATGGTAGATGCAGAAGCCTCCATAAATTATCTTTCAATGGTCATTCAACTAGTGGGAAATAAGGAAATGTACTTGGTTACGAATGTGTATGGCCCCAAAAGGTTGGAGGGCAAACTCTTGTTTCTTGATTCACTGAAGAAGCTCAAGGAACGTCATCCAAAAATCCCCTAGATATTGGGAGGGGATTTCAATATGATTCTTATGCATTTCTAACCTTCCTAGATAGTATGAAGCTCGTGGATATTTCCATGAATAATGGTGCCTTTACTTGGAACAATAAAAGAGGAGGAGAGTCGCAAGTGGCATCCAAATTGGATAGATTTATAATCTGAGAAGATATTATAATCAAGGAGAAGGACATATTTGCGAGTATTCTTCCCTTTGGAGGCTTATATCACTGGCCGGTACAACCAGACATTCAGGGTATCGGCAAACCCAACAATAGACCTTTCAGATTTGAAAATATCTGGCTCTCTCACCGAGACTTCTTTAACAACATTGCTATCAGGTGGAAAAAATATTTAGATATTCAAGGCACAAGAATGTTCCTTCCTCGAAAAATACTCAAGCACATTAAACTCCAGCTCAAGGAGTGGAATAAGAAGGAATTTGGAAACATTTTTGAAGAGAAGGAAATTTTGGAAGGAAAAATACATCGACTGAACAAAACGCTGATTATAGAGGGTTTTGACAGGGAGTGGAATGAATTGGCAACTAAATATCATCAAGATTGGAACAACTTATGTAAGCAAGAGGAAATTTTTTGGAGGCAAAATTCCATAGTGCAATGGCTAAAAGAAGGAGATCGCAACACTGGATTCTTCCATAGAGCCACTATGTCGAACAGAGCTCACAACAGGATTTCTACTATTAAGGACGAAAAAGGTAATATGCTCAGCATGCATGAAGAAATAGAAACATAACTAGTACAACACTTTTGAGGCATTGCTCAGGAAACTTGCACTAATAGAGATGAATCTATGAGGAAGATTACTAAGCATATACCTAAGAAGACAATTTCAACCTCAATAGGCCAATGTCAGAAGAGGAGGTCAAGGAGGTCCTTAATGAGATGCAAAATGGCAAGGCATCAGGTTCGGATGGGTTCAATGTAGACTTCTTCAAAGCTTCCTGGAATATTGTAAAACAAGACATTTTGAGCGTGGTGGAAGACTCAAGGAGGGATAAAACTATCTTGAAGGCGCTTAACACCACTTTTATCATTGTGATCCCTAAATAGGATGTTGCCTTAACGGCTGATAGGTTTAGATCCATTGCATTGTGCAATGTTGTCTTCAAAATCATCTCCAAAGTGGTTGCTAATAGACTCAAACCCCTTCTTCCCAGCCTGGTGGCAGTGGAACAGTCAGGATACGTGGAAGGCAGACAAATCCTCGATAACATCATTCAAGCTCATGAGGTAGTTCACTCTTTGACTAAAAACAAGAGAGATGGCATGATCATGCAACTGGACATAGCCAAAGCCTATGATAAGCTAAACTTGATATATCAGAAAAGTTCTTGATGCTTTTAGGTTTGATCATAACTGGATCAGCGGGTTATGGCCCTAGTCACCTCACCCAGTTTTACAATCCTGGTTAATGGATCACCCTCGGAGACTTTCACTCCTTCAAGAGGCTTAAGGTAGGCAGATCCACTCTCTCCCTTTCTTTTTATTCTAATGATGGAAGGGCTAGGGAGAAAAATCAGACAAGCGAAGGTAGTGGGCTCAGTCAAAGGTCTCCAACTTTTTGAACATGGGCATGTTTTAACACATCAACAATTTGTGGATGAAACTATGCTACAAGGAATCACCACAGTCAAGGAAGCTCTGGCCTATAAGAAAATCTTGAAAGACTTTGCCATGGCTTCAGTTTTGGAGGTAAATCTTTCTAAATCAATTTTTTTTTCTTTAATACTGACATTTCCATACAAAGGAACATTGCTAGAATCATGGGCTTCCAATGGGAGTTCCTCCCCTCGAAGTATTTTGGAGTTCCTCTCACTGCCAAACCCTTACACAAGAGCATATGGTAACTTGTTATCAACAAATTTCTAGACAATGTCAAGAAATGGACCTACAGATCTCTAAATGTAGCTGGTAGGTTAGTGCTAACCAAAGATATCCTTCAATCTGTCACTGCGTTTATGCTATCTATTCTACCAGCTCCTCAAAGTGTTCTACATCAGCTCGGATCCATCCAACGAGACTTCCTCTGGGGCAAGGGGAAGGAGCATAAGAAATGGGCCTTGGTAGCTTGGGATAAGATATCCAAACCTAAGAGCTTTGTTGGGCTAGGTTTGGAGGATCCTGACTTACTCAACAAGGTTCTAGGTGCCAAATTATGGTGGCATTGGGTTAAAGAGCCAGAGACTCAGTGGGCAATCATTTGGAAAGAAACATATGCCAGCTCCTGGCATAACCATGATCTAATAAGAATATCATGTCACAGAAAGGGCTTGCACATTTGGAACAAAACCTGGGATAACACAGTTTAGTCAAAGGAAACAGCTTCTGGGAAATTAGAGAAGGAAATGTCAGCTTGTTCTGGGAGATTGCAGTTTTGGAGGGGAAAATTACATCCAAATTGAAAGCTTCCACTTGGGTTGGAAGGTAGACGTGAAGGGCTTTCCAATGAGATATCTTGGGCTCAATTTGGACTTCAGGAAGTGCCTCAAACACAGCCTCAAAGTGTTGGGATGCATAGAGGATTTGGTGTGGCGCATAGAGGAGTTTAGCTCAATTTTTCACCTTCCAGCTCAGAAATTTGGCCAGTTTGACTAGTTTTGCTTCCAGATGGAATTTTTGACCCATCTTAATGTAACTTGATGATTATTATGTAATTTTGGCACTTATTTACTTTTTCTAGATGATTAAGTCAATTACATAGTTTATCGAATGAACCCAGATAAATAATGACATCTCTGAAGGGGCTTTAATAAAAAATTTAAATAAAAAAAGATTTACCAGTGATGAGGGTTTTGATTCTGTCTAGAGGTACCATCACCAAGCAGCTTCAGGTGTGCCATAATGCAATGGGATCTCTGTGGGCTCCTTCAGGAAACTATTTCCCTGTTCCCTATAGCCAAACTCCTTTTCGGATTTGTTTGTGACCCCGCAGACGATCATGGGGATAGAATTCATCACGGCCTTCGGAGTAGCAGTTTTAGTGGCCTCAGCTGGATCCTTGGCATTGAGGGCCACCGCCTTTGGAGCCGTAGGTTTCGCACCAATATTTGGTGCCCCATCATTCTTTAGGGCTTCAGGCACGACCACGGCATATGAGCACGAAGCGCAATACACCTTTAGAGCCATGATGGCTACATAGATCCTCTCTAAATGAGGGCACTGTCAGCTTCATCCGTTTGGGATTCCTGTTCGACACCTTCACGGGCTTTTCTCGAGGGTTTATGGAACATTCATATGTCACGGGTACAGCCGGGACGGGATCCGCTGCAGGCCTAGTTGATGCCATGGACCAGTCGGCTCCAGACCCTAGCAGAGCTCTACCGATCATCTCCATTCCACTATCATCCACGATGAAATATGAAAGAAAGAAAAATAAAAACAGTGGATTAAGTAAAATAAAAAGAGTGAATTTGGGAGAATGCGTAAAAGATACTGCGTGAAAAAGATCCCACCAGGAATAAAAACCCATGAGTCGAGTCCCAATTCTCTACACGGATCATATATTTCCAATAACTTTGGATCACCTGAATCCCTTCGAGTGTGGTTCCCATAGAACTTGGGTCCTCTTTTGATGTCCATCGCAAAAACAATACCCCATTGTGCGGGTTCCTTTGATCAATAGAAACAGGCATAAGCTTGATTGCAGCGAATTCAACTTTGCAGCAGCTCAAAACCCTAGTGCACATTTTTGCCCCGCTCTCCATTCTCCTCCTCCCTCACGTTACAAATATTAATATTTTAAAGAAAACTTCATATATAAATATAAACTGTTCATTCAAAAACTTCTAAAATTTTATTGTAATTAACTTAAGATTTTAATATAAAAACATTTCCAACTTAACAAGAAGTATATAAATTTATTAATTTGTTTAAATAAACTGATATTAATAATGAATGAATAACGCCACTTTAAACAAAATAAATAACTAATTTATTATTTAATTAATCTGTTATGATACAGAGTGGGTGGAGTTTATAACTTGTTATAATATGACGAAAATTGATGGCTGTGGATTTTCTTTGTAAGCATCATCACCATTTTTTGTAAGTTTGAAAATAACATGTTTTCGTGATTGGTTTTAATCAATATATACTTTTCAACAATACAAACAATCACAACATCACAAGTGGCTATGACGATGATATTTTTTGAAACTACAATCATTCAATGATAATTTAAAATATATGAAAAGTCCCTCGTGATGATGATAAAATACAAACAAAATAAACATAGAATTTAAACATTAATTTACAAATTGATGTTTTATGATCATAGAATTTTACATGTATGTGACTTTAGTTTATGCTCTGTACTTTTTTTTGTGCTCTTGTTTTCCGTTGGTTGTTTGTTATGTTTGTATGTGTATAATTTTTTTACACATATGTAATCATATAAAATAAGTACTTTGCCAATGTGTAGAATTTGTATACTAAAGTATTGATCTTTAACTTGTAGCTTAATTTAATAAAATCTTGTTTTTTCTGCAAATGACAACAACATCATGAATGAATCTGAATTTTCACAAGCACCACTATCAATGAACATTACTTTCTAATTAATCATTTTTTATAATTAGATAGAATTTTTATGATGATAGAATTTTAAATGTTTGTGTTTTTATTTTATGTAATGTATGTGTTTGTTTTTGTATGCCCTTGTTTGTTTATAAACTTTAGAACACGAGAAATACTTTCATTAGAATATATCGTATGGATGGTCATTGCCCAACTTGACTATTGACTTGATGCAAGTCACATCTATGATGATTTTACACACATAAAATACAATATCTAAGAATTACACTTCCAATTAATGGAATGTGTATTAAACTATATATGTTCAAATTAGCATTTAGTTTAACAAAATTTCATTTATTTTTGCAAATGACTATGGTTTTCTTTTGTTAGTAAGCATCATTATTCAATGCATATCTAAGAATAAAATTACTTTTTAAGTATTTTTATTTAACATATATTTATGTTTAGTTACAACTGGACATTTCATGATGATAGGGTTTTAAATGTTTGTGTTTTCATTTTATATAATTTATTTACTTGTTTGCAATTGCACTTGTTTGTGTTTATATGTCTATGAATTCTAGAACACACAAAAAACTTTCAATATAATATACCATGTGGAAGGTCACTAAACAGATTGTCTATAAACATGATACGAATAACTTCTATGATTATTTTAAGCATGCATAGTATCCAATGCACGATACACTTCAAATGAATTGAATGCTTGCATTAACTTATCCATGGTCAATTTAAAAAAAATATCACTTATTTTGGGAATTGACCATGACATCATGAATGACAAATTTTTTTCTTTGTAACAACCACTATACTATTCAATGTGTATTTGAAAATCAGATTCTTTTATAATTATTTATAAATAATATAATTTCTTTCCTCGGAAATCATCGTAATTTTATTAATGAAAGCAAGATTACATGTTGTAGATAGTGATAATGCATTAAATCTTGCCAATCGAAATTGGTGATCACAAAGACCAAAAATACAACTCCAGGTGGTGGTAAACATGTCACCCTTTTCTCCATTTCCTCCTTTTGCCCTTTTGTCATTCTGCCCATTAAGGAGTGGCCATTACAAGCTCTAGCTGGGTCCCTTCATTCGTTGTTGGATTTTGCATATCTGAATGTGAACTTTCAGATACATGATGATATTTTGAATCCCCCGTCTCTATTACTACAGTGATCATCTCATGCCTCGATGTGTGTGCTGGAGTTCTTGAAACTCCATGATTAACACTCCCCTTTTCTATGTTTTCTTGTGTATTTTGGGCTTCTTCATTGGCAGGAGGATCCATTTCTTCAACATTCTCTTCTTTATCAGGAAAATTTTGTGGGAATTTTCATCCCTTGAGTTTCTTTCTTGTTTACTTCTTCCTTTGACGTGTTTTCCTGGCATTAGGACATGACTTTTGTGGATGTCTCATTTGTTGGCTTATTCTAAATCTAAATGTTGTGTTCTCAAAATCTAGGAACTGTGTCGAGCATTGCTTATTGTGTGTCAAGAGAATATGGTCCTAAAATCCTTTGTTGAGGTCTAGCTCCAACGAAATTTCGGCGATTATGTAGATTTGTTCCTCAAATATTTGTGTATATCTATTTATGTATCACCTTAATATGTTCCCAATGGCTTCTATCACTTTACGGAACCATAAATGTACGGGTAGATTATGCAGTCTAACCCGAACCAACCTTTGAGATACTACAATTATATTGGCGTCAAAATATGGGAACCAAGGGATGACAAAAGTTCCTGCAAAGCCCCAAAACCCTGTACCCTCTTGCAATATATATTCACAACCCTCTCATGATACAAATATTACTATGAAGAAGCCCCTGGAGCAAAGATGAATCTCATAATTTATTGTCCAATTTGTGAATATCCAATGGAAGAGATCCATTAGTTTTAGCCAAAAAGTGTTGAATCTTCATAGTACATCTTGAGATTCATATGTTATGAAAAAATAATTTTTTTATGGTAGATCTACAATCAATACTGGGATTTGATTTAGTTGTTCCACTATGTATGGGTTGGGCATATTGTGTTTCTGATCTAGTGTTGTTGAGGCAACACATCTTCCTTTGAGGATATCTATGAAAGAAAAGACTCGATATACTTGCCCTTGATTTGATTATGTTCCTTTGGGAATACTAGATCTAGACATTGCCCTTGTGCCCTTTGAATTTATTGGTCGAGGTGATCCTCCCAAATCCTCAAGTTTAATATGATGGTGGATAACGAAGGGATGTTATAATATTGTAACATCACATCTTCTTACATCGATTTTCATCTGCAGATTAGACTTTGTAGGAGTAGTGGGATACCTAGAGTGTGCACGATATTGTGCTTTAATTGTTTGACGTGATTTTTTGCCAAAACCCAAAATAATATTGATTTTCCATTTGGGGATTTGACAAAAATCTGGAAGGCTACTAGATCGAGTGCCCATACTTGACAGTCACACGAATCTTCAGTAGAATCAATGAATAAGTGTGGATTTGCAAAGAGAGATATGGATTTCTGTGGCAGTATTGACTTCATAAGTGATGGCCAAACCACCAAACCCACCCACTTTGATGGAGGAATATTTTGATCCAGCAAAAAACGAAGTAGACTTTTCACATCCAATGCTACTCCTCCATTTTGACAAGCTAATGTGCTAAGGGGATTGAGAATATCCAGATTCGGGATCTTTAACAACGGATCTATGAAATGAAGTTTTTGAGGTGGAATATTCACTTCTGTAGCCAATATTTTTCCTTAAGATCTGATCGATATTTCTCTTGTGACTAAGACCAAACAATTATAAGATTTTTGCTCCAGAGTCGCCTTAATCCTACACAGGTCCATTCCCAACTCATGAATGTGATTCCCTTCACTTCCTTCTATTCTATCGTGTACATACGGGCTGAGAAGGTACTATGCATCAACATTTGGTGAATGACACTACTAATAGCACAGGCTGGCTGTCTCCATCCCTGCATAGGATACCGGAACTAGAATTAACTCCATTCAAAAACTCCATTATCGGACACACGAGTAGTGAGATCGTGCCCTAGCGATGACGCAGAAGGTGCGTTTGATGTCGGAATAAACCAGACCGTATAAGGAAAGCAAAAGGATGAAGAAACCCTAGCCATCACACCGAGGTTGTCCTCTTGACACAATTCGGCTATCAATGTTTAATTTGATATTTTAATTAATATATTCTTATCTTAAATTTTACTCTATTTTTTTATTTTACGGTACAAAAAGGATGGAGTTTATAATTTTTTAAGTCTATTTAGTACAAAATCAAAATTTCAAAAATATTTTTAGTCAATAAATTTTAGAGATATGAATGTCCATGACAATACCACAAGTAACAATGACTATAGATTTTCCTTGTAAGAATCATCACCAGTTTTTGTGTGTTTGAAAATCACAAGTTTTCATGATTGTTTTTAATCAATATATACTTTTCAACAATACAAGTAATCACAACATCACACATGGATATGAGCATGAATATTTTTTTAACCGCAATCATTCAATGTAAAATTAAAAACATATCAAACGAAATAAACATAAAATTTAAAAATTAATTTACAGATTGATGTTTTGTGATGATATAATTTTAAATGTATGTGGTTTTATTTTTTGCTATGTATTTGTCTGTTATGCTTTTGTTTGTGTATGGTTGTTTGTTTGAGTATAATATTTTTACACACATGTAATATCATATACAATAATTAATTTTAGAATGAGTAGAATTTGTATATTAACTTACCAATCTTTAAATTGTTGTTTAATTTAATAAAATCTTATTTTTTCAACATCATCAATGAATTTGATTTTTCTAAGTGCCACTATTCAATGCACAATACTCTTTATAATTGTTTTCAATTAATATTATTTTTATAATTAGCTACATGTTGATGTTTTTTATGATAGAATTTTAAATGTTTGTGTTTTTATTTTATGAAATGTATGTGTTTGTTTATGCTCTTGTTTGTGTATAATTTTATAACACAAGAAATGTTTTCATTAGAATATCCTATATGGAAGGTCATTGCCCAAATTTTCTATTTACTTGATAGAAATCACCTCTACGATGATTTTACACACATAAAATATAATATACAAGAATTACCGTCCCAATTAATTGAATGTGTACTAAACTATATATGTTTAGATTAGAATTTAGTTTAACAAAATTTCATTTATTTTTGCAAATGACCATAACATCATGAATGGCTATGGATTTTCTGTAAGTATCACTATTCAATGCACCTTTGAGAAGCATTTTTAATCAATACATATTGATAATTAGTTACAAATCCATGTTTTGTGATGGTAGAATTTTAAAAGTTTGTTTTTTTATTTTATGTAATGTATTGGTTTTTTCGTTTGTATTTGTATGTCTATAAATTCTGGAACACAATAAAACTTTCGTTAGAATCACTTGATAGAAATAACTTATATGATGATTTTAAGCATGCATAGTATCCAATGCAACAATTACACTTTAAATGAATTGAATGCTTGCATAACTTATCTATGCTCATGTTAATAAAAGTTCACTTATTTTGGTAAATGACGATGACATCATGAATGAAAATGTATCCTTTTTTGTAACCACCACTATTCAATGTGTGCATTTTAAAATCGCAATTATTTTTAATGAATATATTCTTATAATTAATTACAATTTTATGTTTTATGATAGAATTTCAAATGTTTGTGACTATAGTTTATTTTGTGTATATTATTGTGTTTGTGCATATATAATGGTTTTACCCATAAATAAAGATAATATATAACAATTACACTTTAAACGAGTTGAATTTGGGTTTTAACTTATTTTATGTGCAAAATTATGTGCGAATTGATATTCAGTTTAATAACATCCCATTTATTTCTACAAATGATCATAACATCTATTAATTAACATATCTTTCAATAGTAAAAATAAGTTTAATATCCCCCGGATGCGGGTGATAGGATGGAATAAATGGCAGCTGTGGTGCTGCGTGGCAAGTCACATCGGCAGATGTCAGCCCGGACAAGCCACCGCACACCAACAAGCCCGAACCATAAATGCACAGGGTTCATCCATTCAGGCGTTAGTCTGTTCGGCCTCAAGTGAAGTTATGGAGATACAGACATTCCTGGGGAAGGTAGCCAGGACTCAGACGCAATTAAATGCTCCTCCAGGTCAGACAATCATGGCGGTCCATAAGAGGGTGGTCCTCCCGCACTATGCGCAGAGACATGAGCAGGGTTTGAGAGATCCAGAGCATACTCTGGCCGCGTGGAGACTTTCAGCAGAGGTGTAGGTGAGGGTTTTAGGCATGTCTGGAGATCGCAGAGGGCCGAGGGGCAGGGGAGGTTCACGGGGTCGCCCTCCAACACAGAGGAGAGCCACTCCACCTGCTTCCTCAGAGGATGACCCTTGGGTTCATGGCAGCCACCTGCAATGGTCCATTAGTCGGCAAATCAGCCAGGATCCCTGGGATTGTGGGCATTCGGAGCACCCTGCGATTAAATATCGCATACCCTGCACACTTGAGAATAATACGTTGATTGTCTCAGTCACCGTGGAGCACTGTAGTGATGCTTGCCGGCCAAGGAATGGTCTGACGGGGCCAAAGATGGACATGGAGGTGCCCAAGGTGGATTTTCGGCACCCTCCTCAGACAAAGGAAGCCAGTACCTCGACGATGCAGCCTGCCAGCATGCCGGAAGGAGGAATTCAACCAGCTACGGAGGAAGACAACAAAGAACCTCGGCCAGTGACAGAGGACGAGCCATATGAGACGGACGAAGAATAATGATGCAGCCCTTTCAGTTCTCTGTTCATCCCTTCTTTTTCCAAGTGTCGGCATATCTGCTGTCTAGGTGTCTGTATCACGGTGTCAATATGTCAATGTGTCTGTATCACTGTGTCAATGTGTCAATGTGTCTGTTACGCCACTGTGTCAATGAGTATGTAATGCCACTGTGTCCACCGTGTTGGCTGAAATGCCACTGTGTCCACTGTGTCGGTTTAAAGTCGTCTCGGCAAGCTGGTTAGAATTGGACATTTTCATAGATATTCCTGAGAATTCTCCACGGAGATTCAAGGCCTCAGCCTGGTGTAATTTTGAATGTAATGCTTTAGTTTTTGTAATATAATTAGAATAGTTTTACGCAGAAAAAAAAAAATAAGTTTAATATCACAAATGATTATGATGATAAACTTTTTGCAAGCACAACTACTCAATAGATTTCAAAAAATACACCACAAAACATTTATCATAATTTGCAAGAAATTATGTACTTTAGAGATTAATTAGCTAGAAATTGATGCTTTATAATGATAGAATTTTAAAATGTGTTTTTTTATCTTTTAGTATGGGTTTATTTGTTGTGTTCATTTTTTCATTTTTCTATCATGATTTTACACATACATAATATCATAATACTAGAAGAAAACCAGGAAAAAGTTAAATATTTTATTTTAAGTCACTTATGTTCAACTTAATTTGTTTACAAATATTTTAATCAAAATATATTTCAAAAATACAAATATCGAGTTGAATTTTATTCTTTGACTTATATTTTTGTTTAAGTTAATAAATTAATTTTCAAATAAAACACACAATTCATTTTAAAAATATACAACTTTCTTTTTAAACATGCTAAAGATGTCTTTTTCAAGGTGCTTATGTTTCCTCCAATTACAAAAGTGAATTGTAATAAGCCTTGGTAAATTTATATTATGACCTTTTTAATTGAATATTTAATTTCCCCTAAGAAGTCAAAGTTGGTCAAGTAATGTGACATATGACAGTGTAAATATTTATTTTTATTAATATAAAAAAATTGGCTTTTTGTGTTATGATTCTTAAAAACATATTAAAGGCTTACATGTGATATTATACTTCTAATTCACATGGAAGGAGTTATGCCCAAGAAGAGACAAGATAAAAAGTAAACAAAAAAGTTCTTTTTGCTAGAGTTGAATTGTTCGTTTTGCAGACTACCAAGAAAACACATGACTAAAAATAAAAATTTCATGGGTGAAACTCAAACGGATTGTTGGAGATAAAATGGGTTGTATAAAAGATAAGGGTATATTGGGAAAGAATGATTCTACTCATACCACAAAAGTAGCAAGATGCTGCTAAGGGTCAAGGAAATGTCAATTGGGAAATGACTACTATTTGTTTTCCTGGGAAGTAGGAGATAGACCTTTGGGGGAACTAATTGGAAAGATAGTTCTTGGTTAGAGGAATTAAATACACTTTAACTTATTTCCAACAAGAAAATCTTAGATAATTATATTATAAAAAATAATACACTTGAATGTGTGCAAAGATGCAAAAGGATATTATATAATAAATTAAAGAATCTTGTTTTAATGGATAAATATATAAACATGCACAGTAACCCTTATTCACCTATAAAAGTATAGTCTGTTGTAAGCTACTATAGAAAAGAACTATTGGAGGTAAGAAAAATAAATTTATACATAGCTTAACTTGTAGAAAAAAAAATGTATACCTAGTTTAGCTTGCTATAGATCAAAGGACTGGAATCATATCAATTGGCCATGGCACAAGCAGTCCTGGGTAAAGTATTACTAGGGCCTAAAAGACAACCTTCACAAACTCCCATGACAAGTGTTCAACACACCTCCTACCTAATTTTCATATTCTCTTCTTCAAAGAAAATGATAGTAATAGTAAATTATATAAAATCATTATGTAGAAACAAAATATATAGAGTTGGCACGAATATCTAATATCTCCTCATAGAATATAAATAGAACAAATATCATAGTATTGTAAAGATTTGATGGAATGACTTCATTACACACAGTAACAAGTAAATAGATTGTATAAATTGTTCTTATGAATAAAAAGAAATATTTACATTGTTGGGGCCATAAGACAACCAAAACTATTTTCTCATAATTAAATATTCTCACTAACAAAGAGAGGGTAAATCGCTTGAATTGAAATCGATATACATTCTTTGTTTTGAGTGTCGCAGCTTTTGGGAAAAGCTCTAGCTACTTATGGGTTTTCTTTACACTCAAACAACATCAAATTTACTTGTATCCAATGTCAAGTGAAAATTAGAACCGATACTGAAACCCTATAAAGAGGAGGTGTTTAATAAGCACTTGAAGGCCAAAGAGTAGACAAAAAAACCTTGCATAAGTTTTGACCCCAAAACAATGTCACAAGATAACCCAAGTCTACACACATAGAAAGGAATTCCTTAGTTTGGATTGGAATCACTCTAAATTAATCAAGCAAAGAACATTATAGAGTGTTTTAAGAGAAGTAGAGTCTAACCTTAGTAATATAGATGACATCCTTCAATATGATACTTTGTTGTAGATGGAATAAGATTAGTATTGTACATATATGATTGTACGAAGAAAAATTATACTGAGATGAGAATCGAGTTACGATTTAATCATAGAGTTAAAATACTCAAAATCTTGTATAATATTGGAAGGAACTCCATGTATGAAGGGTAATTCATTTCGAAATCATTGAGAAAAATAGAAACTATGCTGAAATCCTTCAAGGGAACCATGATCAATGTATGACACATCACAACCAAAAATTTAGAAGTAAATAATTACAATGATATACCCAATATACAAAAATGGCTATACTATAACAAACATAAGTGAATGTAGAAGGACCAAAGACCTTGTGATGGCTTATAGAAGGATTTCATCCATACCACATTTTACAAGGAGGCTTTTTCTAAGAGAATGAGATGGACATAACATTTTACCATAAATTTCACATAGAATCACATCGTCCCAAAACATCAATGTTCTATTTTTGAAAATGCTCATTGAGTAAAATATATTCAATGTAGTAATGTTCATTCTTTTAACTACATAGTTTTGTTCAGAATTGTATGCAACTATGCTCTGATGTTGAATGTCATGCTTGCAAAGAAATTTTTCATATTCATTAGAGTACGGTATCTTCCTTTAACAATATGAAGAGAGCCAATATGTAATTGTGCTTCATATCCAATCTATACATGAAAATCCTTAAAAGTTTTGAAAGCTTGAGATTTTACTTTTCAATAAGTGCAACCAACACATTCGAATGTCATCATCAACACAATTCTTCATACATTTATTTTCATTGACATAATGAAAATTCATAGGAGCACAGAAACTAAAATATATATGTCGAACTTTTATACATGAATAAAGTGGCCTTGCTAGCGAATGGGAATAAGGAACAATATATTTATTAGATAGCTAGTGAATGTGAACAAGGAGAAAATTATTCCAACAATAATAGGAGATAAGTAATAAGTTAGAAATTATTATGCATAGCTATAGACCCATACAAATAAGGAAATGGTAAATCCCACATATATTTAGTAGGGTACTCAATTAACATATATAATGCTTAAATTATTTAGGTATAACAAAAGAAATCTGTTGAGTTCTCATTCTTTGGGAATTAAATCACCCTTGAAGAGGAAAGGGCAAGACTAAGTAGAGCGAAAAATGACATAATATTTATGGATAGTCTAGAGATCTTGGTATAATAAACAATGTTCCAATGTAAATAAGCCTGATAATTTTCCACGTAGTAGAGATTTTTTTTGGGCATAATATTTAGAGTGGGTTAATATTCCATGTTTTTTCAAAATAAAAAGTAAAAAGTACTCGTTGATTTTGACATTTATTTATTTGCTCAAATTTTATACTTTAAAATTATTTTAACTTGAAAATCATTAGATCTCTCAATAATTTTATGAAAATATCATTAAAAATTTTACATTATGCATATTAGGGAGTACTAATGTTAAACAAGGTTTATAAGATTTAAAATAAATTTCCATCTTTGAAATTTTTGCTACTAGATAGGACCCTTCGAAAAGAAAGAAAAATCATGGCGTTGTTGTGGAAATATATATGAAGTAATTAAGTAAAACAGAAGAATAACATGAGACATTTTTGAATAAAACTATTATATTTGGAATAACTAACAAGGAATAAAGTTGTGGGTCATTTAATGTTTGCATGTTGCAAGCATTTTTGACATAGTACTGACAAAAATCCTCGATGTGAAGGGCGTGTACATTTCATGAGAAATTTTCTTTGAAATGATGAAAGATAATTTAGGATGCATAAATGTAATTATATTGCATTTTAGTGAAAGAAACAATGAATGTTTCTTTTATTTTGTTAAAGTTTTTTATGCATGTCCAAGTTTGTTTCACCTTCGTGGCTTCTTTTTATCACAAGGAGAACTAAGGAATTTATACATATAAAATACAAATATGAACATTTTTAGTAGAAGAGTTGCAATAGGAGGTGATGTAGGTGTTACCTATCCTAAAGAATGTGTACTATTCAACAATTATCTCCTTCTTAATGGGAATTATTACCTTTCCCATTGAGTGTATATCTATTTTATTAGATTTCATATATTTTAATGTTTTTCCTAAAATATATTTATTAACTCGTCAATAACCATCAAGAATATATTTTTATATTTTAATACACTCTCTTCCAAATCATGTGGAAGGTTAAATAATGAAGTTAGAGAAACATTAATATGTGTATAATGATTTTAATATATTTTGGTTTCTATCCTTTAAATTCCATTCCTAAAGAAATAAATGGGAATGCATTCCAGATTTGCAAAATTTTAATAGAAAACTATTTCATAGACTCTAAATATCAATGAAAGTTAGTGAAAGCCATTGCATTGAACTCAACAACGCCTGAGATTTCAATACAAAGCCTCAAAATTTAACTTAGAATTGCTTAGACAAAATGAAAACAAGAACAAAACAAAACAAAA
>APFE030376414.1:9359-103668 GCA_000404065.3 Pinus taeda | reverse complement strand
CCTCTCTCTTTTCAAAGCATAACGAATGAATAATCTTTCTCTCGGTCCTTTTACTTACCCACATACATTATTTTATGATGAAATATTTGTTTCAATGAAACTTGGTTAGAAATTTCCACTGATTCCTCCCCTCTCACTCTACTTCCCTCATTCGGTCCCTTACCTGTTGGGGAGGAAAAACTTGGTTGGAAATTTCCACTGATTCCTCCTGTCTCACTCTACTTCCCTCATTTGGTTCCTTACGTGTTGGGAGGAAAACCTTGCGACTAAAACCCTCTCAATTGGTAATGGTTTGGGAATCGATTGATTTATTTATTGTTATACTCCTGGTAGAGAATTAGAGAGATAATGACCATCTTCTATCCAAATACACAGGTAATAGTTTGACTAACTTTGAAATGGATAACTGTTTACTAATCCTATATTTTCCATATCTGTTCAGAAGGCATCCTGGGCCACAGAATTAGGAAACTGCATTAACCCTACGATTAACTTTTAAGGGAATGAATCGGGTTGAATTTTTGTGAACTATTCCTTGGAAGAATGAAATCAACGAATTTCCATATTGTTTGCCCGAATTTAGATAAAGTTGGTATATATAAAATAATATATATATATATATAATATAAATAAAACACATATTTAGGGAAATTGGAAACAAAATCCCTATAAAACAGGAAACAAAATCTAATCTAAAGTCAGTTCGAATTGTTCCTACCTTAACTCAACACAAACCCCTAATATAATTCAAATTTAAGTTTATAATTATTAATTAAAAAATAAAAAAATATATTTTAAAATATAAATAAATCAAAATATTTCAAAACTATTTTATATTTGTTTTTTTTTTAATCATATATATATAATCAAATAAGGAAAAACGAAATTTGAAACTATTTTTATTTTTTTTAAATAGTTATCAATTTTAATCTTTTAAATATGGGTTATTTTTTAATTCCTGTATTTGAAATTTTGAAATAAATTAAATGTGTAGGAAGCTTGTTTCATTAAATGCAATGTCATGTGGTGTCTAACTAATTCGATACTAAGGTAGGACTAAACACAATTTATATTTTTTATATATCTCCTTGGTTCTAACGCATATGGATCTCATACTACATTTCATACGCATTGATTCTTGATTGGCAACTTGGCAATCTTGTCCAAAAGGTGTTTGAACTTTGCACCATTGAAGGACGATTAATGATTAGCATGATGGAATCTCTGGCGCAAAGATGCTCCAATGCATCCGTTCACCGAGCAAAGCCACCATCTATTTCTGTTTTGATGGATATATATGACACGAGTCACATGACATTCTGTTTTCACACCAAATGAATGGCCTGAATTGCTTTTGTTATCCTTAAGGGGTCACATGAAACGTATTGTACCAAACGAGTCACATGGAATTGTTTGTTATGCTCCAGTCATGGCAGTTATGTGATGCAGACCATTCTATTTTCGTGATAACTTAAATTCGTGAGGCTCATTTATATGAAACTAGAAAGGCATTCCAAAGCCTTGGCTCGAGGTTCTGCAAGTAGTCTTCCATCTGATATCTAAAATGATCACTTTGAAGACTAGAAATCCCGCTTTAAACTGTTCAGGGTTTGGGCTCTACACGTCCCGGAATTCTGTGTTTGCGATCATTCCAGCAGGCAACGAGTATGCGAAAATGATTTTTTGTTATTTTATTTTTATGGGCAGGATTGAAATGGGCAGAACTGGAAAGAGTTCGTTATATCAATTCTTCTAACTTTTGGTTTGGAGTATGATTATGGTCCAAAACCAATGGGAAAGGGAAAATCAAGATCAGATTGAGTTTAGAGGTTTATTTTATAACTCAATATGAGGGAGAATCCAGAATATGAAGGAGAATCCAGGTGATTTTTATTGAGTTTAGAGATTTATTTTATAACTCGATATGATGGTATTGATGTGTAACGTTATGAATTCATAACTAAATTTACAAATAATATCCCCATTAAGAAGTTGGATCGACGACCTCTCTTTTCATAAACTCCATTTGGATGTTATGTTGCAGGCATGTATGTATAGTTTATACACTTGGTCAAGAACGTAGACTCGCAGGTCTTCGTTTTTTTGATGAAATCCATTTCCATGCTTCGACGTTGGAGGCATAATTTAGGGCGTTCTACAAATCTGGACTTTCTCTTCCAATACGGCATATTATCAAGCATATACCTCCTGTCAACAAAATATCTGCACACTTATACTTTTTAAATGTTAAGCTATTTGAATTTTTATTTATAGTGTATTTTGCATAATAATACTTTGTGATTTGTTTTATTGAATGGAAAATTTTACATATAACTTCTTGGAACTTCTTTCATAAGATTTTTGTGATGGAGATATTTCTTTGGTACCGGAATTAACTTAAAACTTTTTTCAAAACATCTTTTTTTTAGGATGTGGGTATTTCTTTGTTACTTTAGAATCTTGATCACGTAAATGATAAGCGGAAAACAAAATTGAAACTTGATGTCCATCGATTGGAGTGAGCTAAGCTTATTTGGGTTCCTTCGAGTGTATTTAATTTCATTAAGCATTTTCTAGTTTCTAGTTTGGTAAATAACATATCTGATATTTTTGAGTTAAATATAGAAGATAGGTTGTAACTTAATGTGAAATTAAGTTGCATTTTTTATTGGATTAAAAATTAAATAAAATTAAAAAGTTGTAATTTTATGTTATGTAAAACATTTTAATTGGATATATAAAATTTAAGTTTTGGCAATTCCTGATTTTTTTCATGATATTCTTTTTTAATATAATTTAGGGAGGTTATATTAACCAACACTCAAGAAAATTGGGCTAAACGATTCAACTCTTTAATACAATAGCAAAGGAACAACACCACCATATTGATGAGCAAAAATAGTTAGAAGATTGGAAAATTGAGGAGAATTCCCCATACCAATTAGATCCTAAAGAGATTGAAGCTATGAAACTATATGACATCGACCTACAAACATTACCAAAGGAATGACATAACAAAGATCCAACAACCATCCATGAGTACTAAGTTCAAATTATAGCCAGAGACTATATTAGGAAGCAAGAATCTCTTCTTTTTCAAGGCCAAAAACTAGTTGATATTCCTCTCGCATATTCCTCTTTTGCATCTCAAGGTACTAAGAGAAATGCTCGAAAAGGGAGAAATGCTCGAAAAGGGAGAATCTGATGCCAAGATGAAGAAAGTCAACTCTTGAGTGATTTCATAAATAATTCTCATTTAGTGGATCTTAACACTCAAAATGGCACACACGCATGGAACAATAAAAGGGGGGTTAACTCTCAAATAGCTTCCTTGTTGGATAGGTTCCTAATTACTAAGTCTTTATTGATATCAAACACCAACTTCAAGATATCCATTTTACCAAGCCATGGTTCATACCATTGGCATATTCAGTTATCAATGAAGTGGATGAATTGCCTAAGGAAAAAACCCTTCAAATTCAAATCCTTCTGACTTAGGAACCCATACTTCTTCTCTCAAATGGAAATCTAATGGAGGGGCTTGAATATATTCGTAGGAATAGTGTTTTTCTTTCAATATTGACTCAAATTCCTAAAGGAAAAAATTAGGAAACGAAATATAAACAAATCTAGAAACATACAGAAAGCTAGAACCTTTCTAGAGAAAAAGATGGCTAATGTACAAAAAACAATAATTGTAGAAGGAATAACAAAATAATTTAACCAAACGGAGATAACTAAATCTCTCAAACAAGAAAAAATTCTTAAGCAGGAAGAAATACTATGGAAGAAAAAATTAAGAATTTAATAGTAAAAATAAGTGGACAAAAACATTGATTTTTTCCATAGATCTATGATCAACCATTGGCATAACAAAATACTCACAAACATCAATGAATCCTAAAATCTCAAGTTGAAATTCTAAAGACATCACTCACGAGCTAGCATACCCCTTTCAAACTCTTCTAACTGATCCTATCGCAAAAGTATGGCCAACCATTATGAAAATTACTAGCAAAATACACAAAATTGTCACTAGAGAGCAAAATGATCTTCTACTAAAAGAAATAATGATGCAAGAGGTAGAGGTTGTTGATATGGACATGCCCAAACAAAAATACCTTGGTCATAATGGGATAATATCTTATTTCTATTAGGATTTCTCACCAATTCTAATGGAGGGTATTTGGAAAATAGTAGAAGACTCCAAGTTCTCCTCTATTCTCAATGCATTGATTCAACCTTCATCGCTCCTATAACTAAATACTCAAGTGTCAAATCCCCTTCATATTATTGCCCCATAACTCTCTACAACATCATCTATAAAATTATCTCCAAATTCATTGAAAATAGACTTGAACCATCCTTCCTTTGCTTATATCTCCAAAGAAAACATGTTACATGTAGGGTAGACAAATCATTCACAACATAATCTTGGCTCATGAGCACATGCACTCTCTCAAATACAACAAAACCCCAGGAATTCTAATCAAATGGGGTATATCCAAAGCCTTTGCTAAACTTAGCTAGCGATATATTTTCCACACTCTCACTACCTTTGGATTTGAAGAAAGACAGGTTCACTGTACCTTGGCTCTTATCACCAAAATTTTTTTCTCCATTCTTGTCAATCACTCTGCCTCTTCCCCCTTCACCCCATCCAAAGGAATTAGACAAGGATATCCCCTCTCCCCCTACATCTTTCTCTTCATGGACGAAGATAGCGAGCGTGCAATTTCAGCTTCCCTTCATTAAGGATCTTTGAAAGATCTTCGTCTTAGATATGTTAATCACTCCTCCATTCACCAACAATTTTTAGATGATACTCTTCTTATTGGTGTCCCTTCAATCGAGATACTCACTTCCTTCAAACACATCCTCAAAACTTTCTCGAATGCATCTGACAGATATATAAACCTACTCAAATCTCAAATATTTTTTTCAACACCCCTTCTGCCATCCAAACCCACATTTCAATATTTATTGGATTTCAAAAGAGTTCTCTTCCATCAGATTACTTGGGGGGTGGGGCTCTTACCACTAATCCCTAACGAAAAGTATCTAGGAAAATCTAGTGAAAAAATTCAAATCCCATCTCTCCAACTAGACTTTTTAACTCCTAAATTTGGTAGGTTGCTTTAGTCTTCTTAAATCTATATTCCAATCCCTCCCCATTTATATTTTTTGTACTTTTATTGCCCCTAAAGCGATTATCAATAAAATTAGAACTATTCAAGGAAGCTTCATATGGGGAGGTTGAAAAAAGGAAAAGAAACTAGCACTAATATCCTAGGATAAACTCTATTAGCCAAAAAAAGTGGGGGGTCTAAGAATCAGGGTCCTTGAAACTCTGAATAAGGCTCTCTAAGCCAAAACTTGGCGGAGATGGCTCAAAAATCTCAAACCCACTTGTTGTAAAATGTGGAGACACAAATATACTCCCAACATTAAAGAATCTCAACTCATCCAACTGGCAGGGTACATCAAAGGATCACATATCTAGAAGGTTGCATGGGAACATAAGAAACTCATCAAAGATCACTTCCTTTAGGAGATAAAATATGGCCAAAGTTCCTTCCTCTAGGAAGACTCATGTCATCAATGGACCAATCTATATCATCAAAAGCAATCAAATTCCATTTAGAATTATCTTTAGGCTCAAGGCCTTAATCATTTGGTGTAGTAGTGGAACTCTATCTCATCCAAACACACTCAATCACATAACTAAATTGATTGGAAGCATGGAGATGACTAAGAACATTTCATAGAAATAATTTTTTACAGAAAACACTTGTAGATTGAAAATTTCCGATCCAAGAAGGAGTTGATATCCTTCATTTGGGTCATTGAACATAAGGTAATTTAAATCTCTAAGAACCTTACAATCTCCTATCCTCTCAATGATTCATCTGATGAGGACTGTTGGATATGGGAAAAATTATGGCAGCACAAGCACTAGCCCAATATCACTCTGCTTCTATGGTTGTTATTCTAGAACAAAACTCTCACCTAAGACAAGCTTCAATGTAGGGTATTTCTCAGACCCTCCATTTGCTTCATTTTTCCTCTCTATATTTGAATTCAACATTCATCTCTTCCTCAATTGCACCTATACCACCTACCTATGGGATAATATTGTAATTTTATTTCTCCAATTACACTGTAATGCCAACAACACCGCCTTCGCTTTCCTCCCTTGGTGAATCTCGTAGTTTACCAAGCCTGTCATCTAAAAGGCCTAGAATTTTCTACCTAGATTCCTCCTTTAGAACACCTAGAAAGAAAGAAGTTGAAAAATATTCATAAATACATCATCTACCACTAGCGATCTCTAACATCTCTTTCTCAGAAACCTAAGGGAGTCCATCCTCTCTCTCAGTCTCTCTCTCTCTTGGATTAAAAAAGAAGGGGATTGTAATATAATCAAAAAACCGATCCTTTTTTTCCTCAATATATCCTCCCATATCCCCTCACACACTCTCTCAGCACCCCCCCCTTTTTACTTATAGCCTCACCATTTGTTCTGCACGTCCTCCATATTTCATCAAGCCCAAATTTGACGGACCCTCAAAAGGAAATCCAAGAACTACTAGTTTTGGGGGAGTCTTTCATGATGATACTAATCAAATTATCCATATATATGTTGGCTCCATCGGCCATACCACCAAAAATGTTGCAAAAAGAGGGTCGCTCAAACAAGGTCTTCAAATCACTATCAACAAGTGCTTCCATAAAATTATAATATAGGGAGATTCAAAAACCATAATCTACATTTTTCAAAAAATACAATGTGGTTTTGATCCTTCCAAAAAATAAATTGTTGGAGACTAAAATATCACGTTACTTATATAGCAAGTTTTTTGACTCGAATACCAACCCATCTCCTTTCTCATGTCTACCGAGCTGTCAACAAGTTAGCTGATCTTTTGGCGAAATATGGCCTCACTCTACAAAACTCTTTGCTAGTAGTGGATGGGACCACAACATTTGAAACTCTCTCTACACTCAATGCCATCACCAGGCTATTGCAAACCTCTCCCCCCATAGATTCATTAAAGGCCAAGATGTCAATTTGACCACCAATGTTGATCAGGTCTCTATCAATTGCAAGTGAATATGTCATCAACAAATATTTCCTCAAATCTCTGTCAATTGGTAGTGAATATGTCATCAAATCTCTGTTAATTGCCAATGAATATGTCGTCATATATCTATTACTTTCCAACGAATATGTATTTATATATTCATTAACTATCGATGAATATACCATTACATCTCCATCCATTGCTAGTAAATATGCTATTAGGAAAATACCAAGGAATATGTCATTAGAGAATATGACATGGAATCTGTCGACAAAAATTTTGTTACTTAATATGAAAATGAATATGTTGTTAGAGGTCATAGTTATAGAGCGGGATGGACCCTCACCCACCCCCTCTTGGATGACGTCACAGCCCCGTCCCCCCAAATTTCACTGATATCACAGACGCCCCCGCTAACATCACAATGAGAACCCCCCCGTAATTTAACAAAGTTTTTGATTTCGGCCAAGAGTGTATAGACATTGGTTTGAGCCAAATGCACGTGGCCAAGTTTTGAGCTAAATCCTCAAGCACCTCTTCCTACCTTGCAAGTTGTAATTTGTTATTGGCACTGACACTCTAGCTACATGCAAGTCGTAAAACTTAATGGACATACAAAGATTGTGTTGGGGCATAAACTCACTCATAGCCATCAAGCTCAACAAGATCAAGGCACAAGTTAACAGAGGTAGAAGAGAAATTGGACAACGTAGATCACATTCTCAACATCCTCCTATGCACTACAGTAGTCAACCTTAGTCTTACACTTTTAATGTTTCACATGCCTTAGTAAGAAACTGCTTCTACTAGACCAATAATATTTTTTTTTGAATATGTAACCTTTTACTAAATTAATATAAAGTATCATACTTCAAAAAATAAAATAAGCATGAATAGAAATTATGAGAGAGAGATACCCACATTGGACCTAACTTCATATGGGGAACCTCATAGGATTAGTTTTGTTTGTTATCACATGATGAAGCAAGTATTTTGTATGTAGTTCCCCTACATGACCTCTTATAGAGTGGTAATTCAAGTAGAAATGCCTCATATTCTTGTGTGCTATCATTAATACATGGAAGACCTATGGATGCATTAAATATGTATACATAGCTTGTATGTATGTGTACACTAATATTATTACAGACTATACAAATTAATAGAAAACAATTTCTTATCATAGCCATAATTGACATTATTATTTGTTATCGATTTGTGTAATGATTTATTATAATAAAATTCTAAGATTTAATGATATTTACTAAATAAATAGATTTGTTTGAAGCTTGAAGGAATTGTTTTGATAACGAGAAAATCAAACCTAATGATATGTGAATTACATTTATTAAATTATATAGCATACTCAATATTAATTAGTATATAGTAATTTCGTAGTTGATCCGATGATTTTTATCATTAATACATGTATCATGTATTTATGCACCAATTTTACATATGTACTTTCCTTGTATACATTAGTATTATTGTTATGTATACTAATTAATATAAGATTATTTTTTAGTGTATGTGTGTCATGTTCTTTAATATAATTAGAATTGATATTATTGTTTATTGTGGACATGTGTAATAATAATTTATTTTGTTAGAAAATTTATAATTTTATTTAACTTAAGAATAGGGAAAACAATTAAATTTGTGATATCATTGAAAGCATCAAACATGTCAACTTTGTAGTACACTATAAATTAGACACAAATATAAAAAAAATTACATAAAATTTGACAAAGTTAAGTGTGATAAACATCACTTGGCTTCCCCTTATTTCCTTTCTCTCTTTCTCTCTTTCACTAAACTCTTTGATTGTGAGTAGTTGTTACTATTACTAGTTGATTTTCATCAATCTATGGGGAACTTATTTATTTCAGTCTAAGCTGTTGGATACATGCCTCCCCAATATTTTTCTATGAGTAATCCCCTTTCTATTGTTCTGTAACTATGATCTTCTTTGATTTAAGCCCCTTCTGGATGACATCCATTGATCAAGATATGTCCCCTCAACCATCATTTGATTGACTACCAGGTTGATTTTGTGCCTCTTCAGTAGGATGATCTTCCTCGATCTCTTCTTCTTCATATTCTATGTTGTTTGGAAACTTCCATCCCCTCTACTTTTGGTCGTGCCCCCTTTTTTTTTAGTTTCCTTTTTTGCTTGAGGGAAAGAATTTTGTAAACATCTTATTTGGAAACAATTTTGTTATCTAAAAGTTGTATTTTCATAGTCTTGCACCTATGTCCACTGAAATTTTTCATGTTTTATAAGAAGATGATCAAGGGGACCTTTACTAATGAAAATCTATACACACATCATGGCAAAAGAAAAGATACCTTTTCATGTTTTTTCGAGGTCCATTTTTTTTATTTTTCCCAAGATATTTCCAATATCCTCCAAGACCTAGTGATGTCGGAAGGGAAGGAGGAGGCTTGGTAACCTTACCCAAACTGGCATCATTCTTACCACCATGTTTGTTACATCAAATCCTGAAAATCATGAGGCCACAAAAATCCCTACCCTACCCCGAAACCATGGAACTTCTTGTTGTATCTCAAATTGTATTATGAAAAAACCTTTCGAAAAAAGATAGAGATCACACCTTTTTTTCAAGAAGAGTACAACCATTCATATAAGTCTGATGGTTTTGACAAAAAACCGTTAAAATACCATTAATGCAAAATCATATTTTACCTCTGTGGATTTTACCTCCATAGCAGGTATCATGTCCATTTGCTCAACAATGTAATGTCATGGCATAGTTTGAGGTTGTTTGACTTGAGCACAATTCTTGCCTTGGAGTGCATAAATTAATGATAAAGATCCATTAGAGTTCCCGGGACCTGTATTAATATTTTTGTAAGCGAAAGACCCTCCCTGCATCCTTATATTTAATACTATAATTGAGTCCTTTTTTACAGCATAGTCTTCCATCCTAAAAGAGTATCATAATAGTTTTCCTTTATATCCAGAACTTTGAGTGTTGTTAATATACCCATATTATTTGGCATGGTATGCTTTAGATTTCACACTAGATTTCACACTAGATCCCAACCTTGAATCTAGTGGGTGGAGGTCTTCCCATTGAGACTTTTTATAAAAATATCAAAATTTTCCTCCTGTTTTTTATCACTGAATTTTCCTAAGATCGACTACATTTTGGATCTGGCGGAATAGACTACACCACAGCCAGATCTGTAGTCTATTTAATCAGATCTGGAGGGATATCAATGATTAAGGGAAATAAAACCTCGGGGGATTCCCCACCACCATCGCATGGAAATCTCAATAGTTCCCTCCATGTTTGCATCTGTCATTCACATTCATCAACGATCCCTTGATCCATACCATTAAAGCTGGTTTCAATCCAAGAGATGTGGTATGTTTCAGCAAGAAAGAGAGAGCCAAACCTTAGACCCTTGTTGATGATAGAGATCATGATCCACGAAATGTGATCAACAGAGACCTGCAGGAGTATGCTAAAAATGAATACCGTCATGCCTTTGCATCAAATCTGTCACTCCAAGATCTAGACCACTCTAATCACCGATAAAGATGTTGCTAAATGATGAACCCACCAACCAAAAATGGCATTGTTTTATATTTTAAATCAAAGTTATTATCAAGCATTTTCATTATTGTGCTGAGAGGTGCTCTATAGCCGAGTATGGGGTAGATCTCAAGTGTAAACATGTAAAAATATAACATGTCACGTTTAACATTTAACATTTAACATTTTTAATTTAATGTTACCTTTATTTAAAAATCAGTCCAATTATTATTATGTATAAACACAATATTAATATAAAATATAAAGAGGTTTACGAACAGTAAAAAAAGATGTATGGTAAATAAATAAAACATTTTTTTATATTTAACATTTTTTTATGAAAACTTATATAACAAATTAGGTATAAGATCTATGATAAATAGATAAAACCTCCTTTTATATTTACCATTTTTTTATATAAACTTATATAGCAAATTAGGTATTAGATAACAAGTTAAAAAATTCCCTCAAAGTTTTGAGAAATAATATGAGAATTACAATATAATCATTTTCATTGCTGGGCGGATAGGTGCTTTACAACCCCATATGAGGGTAGATCTAAGTGTAAACATGTAAACATATAACATCTCAAGTTTAACATTTAACATTTTTAATCTAATGAAATTTAAAATATAAATAATTTTACCAATACTAAAAAAAGAGGTATGGTAAATAAATAAAAACCTATTTTTATATTTACTCCATAAACTTCTTTATATGTAGGAAAACTAAAAAAAGAGGTTTTATTTAGGTTAAGCCTATGGGCCAAATTATTATTAATACCATGGGCCAAATACCATATTTATAAAGGAGGCATGGTAAATAAATATATTTAAAAGAGGTATAAAGAGATATGATAAATAAATAAAAATATATCAAATAGGATTATAAATCAACATCTAATTATATACCAAGTCTATGGCATAAATACCATGGTAAATAAAAGAGATATGATAAATAAATAAAAATAAAAATAAATGAAAGGTATGGTAAATAAATAAAACATTTTTTTTTATATTTTCTCCATAAATATGTGTATACTTGCAAAACTCAAAAAAGAGGTCTTATTTAGGTGAAGCCTTTTGGCCAAATACCATGGGCCAAATTATTATTAATACCATGCAAAACTTTTTTATTAACCCTAATATTAATTTTAAAAGCTTATTACTATTATTATTCTTAAATCTAATATTCATGTTAATATGCTATAATATTAATGTTATTAAATTTTAATAAAGTTGGTAATATCATGTATTTATATATATATATATATATCATGATATATATTGATTCTATATATATATATGGGAGGGAAGAACAAAGACATAAATTGATAGAGGTGGAGAGATAGGGGGAATGGCAACGGAGGAATGAAGATAAATTGAAGGAGAGGGCTGAGGAAGAATTAAGAGAGAGAGAGAGAGAGAGGGAGAGGAGCGAGAGAGGGAGAGAAGGGTAAGAGAGGGAGAGGGATACACAAAGATGGAGAGGGGAGAGAGAGAAGGAGAGAGGGAAGGAGATAGTGAGAGAATTGGAGGGACAAAGAGAGAGACAAAATAGAGATATGAGGGAAGAGAGAGGGAGCTAGAAGAGAAAGGGATAGAGAGGAAGGATGAGAGAGAGGACTTCAGAAGGATGGATAGAGAGATCGAGTTGGAGGGGGAGAGAGGGAGGTAAGAGAAAATACATAGAGAGTGAGAAGTGGAGAGAGAGGGAATGACAAGGGAGAGATGGAGAGAGAGTGTGTATGTTTGGAGGTGAGATAAAGTGACAAAGAAGGAGAGATGGAAAAAGTGGAGGAGAGAAGGAGACAGAAGGAAAGAGGGAGGGATATAGTAACTGATTTATATAGAGATAGGGAGAGAGAGAGAGGATTGGAGGGAAGAGAGAGAGAGAGAGAGAGAGATAGAGACGGGGGAAGAGAGAGGGAGGTAGGAGAGAAAGGGAGAGAAGGTAAGGATGAGAGACAAGAATTAAGAGAGATGAGGAGAGTGGTGGGGGTAGCTAGAGGATTGGAGAGAGGGAGAGAGAGAGATGGGGGAAGAGAGAGGGAGGTAGGAGAGAAAGGCAGAGAGAGGAAGGATGAGAGAGAGGAGGAGAAAGGGAGTGAGAGAGGAGGAGAGAGGGAGAGATAGAGAGATGGAGTTGGATGGGGAGAGAGGGAGGGAATAAGAAAGATAGAGAGTGAGAAGTGTAGAGATAGAGGGAATAAAAAGGGAGAGATGGAGAGAGAGTGTGTATGTTTGGAGGCGAGATAAAGTGACAAAGAAGGAGAGATGGAGAGAATGGGGTAAAGAAGGAGAGAGGGAGGGATATAGTAACAGAGTTGGAGATAGAGAGAGATAGAGAGAGAGAGGATGTGAGAGAGTGGACAGAGGGAGGTAAAGAGAGATGGATGTGGAGTGGGAGAGAGAGGGAGGTAAGAATAAATAAATAGAGAAAGAGAGGGATTGATAAGGAATATGGAGAGAGAGGGAGAGAGGAAAACATGAGGGAAGAAAGATAGAGGCAGGGGAGTGAGTGAGAGAGAGAGAGAGAGAGTTTATGTTTTAGGGGTGAAAAAGAGAGGAAAAGGGAGATAAATATATAGATGGAAGGTGAAGAGAGGGAAGAAGATAGAGATGGAGAAAGGGAGGCAGCGATAGAGATATTGATATAGATGGAGTGAGAGAGCATGTGTGTTTGGGGGGTGAGATAGAGAGACAAAGAAGGAGTTATGGAGGGAGATATAGATATATATTGAGTGGGGAGAGAGGGAAGAATATTTCTTGCACTAGATGGATTGGTTTTAGTGTACATGGTGTTTTATAATCCTATTTGATTGCTTTCGCTAGATGCATTAATTTTAGTGTAGATGTTGATTTCTAATAATATTTGATTTCTTATACTAGATGCATTGATTTTAATGTAGACGATTTCTAATCCTATTTGATTTCTTGCACTAAATGTATTGATTTCAGTGTAGATGGTGATTTCTAATCATATTTCATTGTTTGCACTATATGCATTAATTTCAATGTAGATGTTGATTTCTAATAATATTTCATTGCTTGAATTATATGCTTTGATTTCAATGTAGATGATTTATAATCATATTTGATTGCTTGCACTAAATGCATTGATTTTATTGTAGATGGTGATTTCTAATATTATTTCATTGCATGCACTAGATGCATTAATTTTAGTGTAAATGTTGTATTATAATCTTATTTGATTTCTTGCATTAGATGCATTGATTTCAGTGTAGATGTTGATTTATGATTTGATGTAGTATGATGGTACATTAATTTTAAATTGATTGGATTAACATTGTGCATAGATTTTAGTGTAAGCACAATAAATTATTGACAATGTACATTGATTTTTGTGTTATAGTAATTCAACCTATTAATATTAGGGAGAATGAGAGACAAGGTATGATGTTTACTGCAAAAACTCGAGCTAAAGATTTAAATGGTCTACAATTTCAACTGTCATTGACAGATAATCAATATGAAAAGATGACAAAAGAAACAACAGTGACAATAAGATTAGTAGAAGAAAATAGTTTGAGATTAATCACAATGAATACTATTGATGATTAACTACATTCTTATTATTCACATTTTATATCATTCAATACTATTAAATTGTCACTTTGCATTCAAAATTTTCATTTCATCATTAAAGTTATTATCAATATTTATCATTTCAACAAACTGAGTTAATTAAGAAAATATAAAATTAAAACGGCTAGATTAATCTCAGACATATTTAGCATATTTAAAATTATTATTTTATATTAGATGTATTTACATATTATTAATAAAATTAATCATATCTTTAATAAGTTTTCCTTGGCCGCACACGATTAAAACCAAATTAGATCCATCTTACCTAAGGATCTATCATGCGCTGAGAGGGATCAAATATCTGGAGGTGCAAACCTTTCCTTATGTTTTTCACTTAAAAATGAGATTTGCACCTCGAGAGATTTGATCTCTCTCAGTGCTCTATAGATCTAGAGTTAAGATGGATCTAAGTTGGTATATAAATAATTATAATGATTCAAATATATTTTTATGCTTTGCATGTAATTATTATTAAAATTATTATGCAATAATAATTAGTTTAGATCCATTTAAATGTGGATCTATCAAATATGGAGACATCAAGCTTGAAGTTAAAATGAATCTAAGTTGATACTCTTGCATTCGATAATGGTTTTCCTCAACCCTTTAAATAGGCTTCATCATAGCAAATAAAATGTGCTTGTAAACCACCAATAGTGAACCCATCAAATAAATAGCTCAACTTATATATAATTATTATTAAATTTTGATTAATATATAATTAATTTTTCTTTTATTTAATAATTTAATCGAATCAACATAATATTATATTAGGTTACATAACTCATTACATAAATTTTTAGAACATCACTGCCCTATTAAGTTGTCCAAGGCCTCCCAACACAATAATTTTCGAACAAATATTTAAAACAGTAAAATAAATAAATAAATATTACAACAAAACTATTTTTCAATTATTATGCCATTGTCCATTGTCTACAGTGACATATAGGATTCATCACAAGACATTTAATCACCCACACTCAAAAAAATTAAGTTTTTTACAAAGATTACTATGGTTTTTTATTACGCGTTTCTCTCTGAAATGAACTTCCCAAACTGCTTTCATGTCAAAATGTGTGCCATTTGATCTTCTTGTTAGATCTATTAGTAATCATTACCGGTTGATTTGAATTGAGCAATGCCAGCCACGGTGGTTGTTACAGGGTGGTTGGATCCTGCAATAACTGTGAACTATCTTCCTTATGAACCGTCCACTGACTTAATTTATTATATCGATAATATTTTTGCTCCATGAACAAGATTTTTCTTCATATTTTCAGGTTATGCAGCTGGTATTTCGAAGGCAGAGGCGCAAATATAGCTGATCATTAATCCCTGGAGCAGATCAGTGGTTTTCCGGGCTCAAATTTGTAATGTAGGTATCATATTATTGTACTCTTACCCCCCTTGCATGTGCATTACTTGCTAATGCGTGAGAGAGGATTTCGATGGAATTCCTTCAATTTAAAGCGATTTAAACGTTCAGAAGGCTAACTATATATTTATGGCACAATTTTTAGCCGATTCGTTGTACCAGAAGTGCCGAAGAAAATATCCACATCTCAATTCACTATTTTCTATAACAGAGTGGTGAATCTTTACGATATTCCTGTTGAGAAGGTCTTATTTTGATCCGAGCAACTCATATAATAATTCAAGAAAATTTGCGTAATTTTCATAAAACAACATGATTCTCTCATCTTTCTTCCTTTTACTTTATTTCTGACTGAGTACATTGCCATTCTCTTGGCAGGTTGAAGACATTATGAAGCTTACCAGCTCCAATAGCTCGAGCAACAAAAGAACCTCTAAGATTACCAGCCGCAAAATTGAAGAGATATCGGGACAGCAGCCTTCCAAATTTGCATTGAACACTGTCAATGAAAATCAACCTCAAAAAGTGGCAGCAGGTAAGACATGTATGACACATATGTTATTTTGAATAGGGGTTGGATACATAGAATGTCAAAGGGAAAATAAAGGTTATTTTTTTTGGTATAAATTGTTTTAACATGGTTTCTTGTTCCGCGTGCAGGTTTGGAAATAGTGAAGAAATTATCTTTGTCCAAAAGCGAAAGGAGAGGTAATCAAAATCTAGCTCCTCCACAATTTCCCCTCTGTGTATTTAGATGACTCAATAGGACATGAAACGAATAGATCGTTTATCTATTATTGTTAGTTTAAATTGAGAGGATTGAATACGCAAATTTGTATTGAAGTGGTGGTTTTTTTTGTGGGAGCTCAAATTGAACAACGTGGTTCCTTACAGCATGATGGAGACGGCGACATTGCATTCAAAAGCAGCGAAGGATTCCAATGAGAAGATCATACTGCCGTTGGGTTGTCGGTGACAGAAAATTTAAAATGTGGGTGGATGCTATTGACCTTTAATTGCACCAAGTAGGAAATATTTTAGCTTCAACGATCTGTTATTTTCGCCCTTTTAATCGATGGAAGGAACGCGCATTCGTACGGCCGATGACGACAACGCGTTTTCCTTATTGTGAATCGTGATTAGAGTGTGACAGGTGAAGCTCACCCGGCATGGGCGGTAGAGGAAAGCGTAACTTGCAATGAACATCAAGGTAGCTTCGCTGCAAGTGGCATAGAATTGCAAAGCACTAGACAACAGGCATGCGTATATTAATTTTGTACAAATGCTATCCTACACCACCACTAGAGATGTATTACATTTTATATTGGAATATGTTTAAATCTTTCTAAAGCTAAAATATTTACTAAGGTTATTTCCACGACTATTTAGAGATGTATTACATTTTATATTGGAATATGTTTAAATCTTTCTAAAGCTAAAATATTTACTAAGGTTATTTCCACGACTATTTATATCATCACAGGATTCCACTTCACGCTACATCACAAAAAAAATATATTATTTCACAATTTTGTTGATTCAATTTTTTTTTATTAAACCCACATATTCTTGGAATTATGGGGTGCAGACATTGATGATGTAATATAATTTGATAATCCTTCGAATGGCGTGTGTTACTGGCAAACAAATAACAATCTAGGGAAGAACATGTAATAATTAATTTTAAACTTAATAACATAAAATTCATAACAAGAAATACTTCGCGGTCGATGTTTATTAATGGGCTTTGTTACCAGGTTATTATAAATAAATATAAAGAACTATCTCATATTATTATCCTCACTATCATATCCAATGGGAGGCCATTTAATTGATTGCCAAATAAATTATAAAACAAACATATTGGGTGTTCATTTCTTCCTGGTGGGCGATTCACCGTAAAATAAGTTTACACATCTTTTTTTGGAAATGAAATCTTAGAAAATGTTTCACTAGAATATAGATGAGATGAACAGATTTAACAAAACGTGTTAGTTATAAAACAAATATATTGGGTTTTGTTTTTATTTATTTATTAAATATTGAAAATGTTTTATTAGAATAGAGATTATAGAATTGGTGAACTTTATTATAATTGGTATAATTATATTTATAAATATGGTTGATATATTTTTATAAGTATATATTATTAATATTTTTATTACAGTCAATTGAATTTTTAATATTATAATATTAAGGTTATTTAATTATTTTTTAATTAACCTTTATTTTAAATTTTATATAAATTTTTAAAAATCATAATTATGAAATTTGGAAAATTTTATTACTTTTAAAATTTTCTAAAATACTTTTAAATCATCATCCATATCTAATGAAATAAAAAAAAAATATAATATCAACTAAAACATAAAATATATTAAGTGAGTCTCCAAATTTAATAGGCTTGCAATGTTTCATTCTCTAATAGGCGAGTGCCTCCATTCCCTTTTCATTTTTTTTGGGTTATTTATTGTGTGTAAATATTTAAAATTGCCTTGCTAGAGTTCATAGAATTGTGGTCAGTGCCTCCATTCCATTTTCATTTCATTTTTGGGTTATTTATTGTGTGTAAATATTTAAAATTGCCTTGCTAGGGTTCATAATTCCAATAAGCTTACAGAAGTTATTTATTTTTTGGTTATTTACTATGTGTTCTGACAATACTTTATTATGGTTTACCATGTACCAATAGCCTTTTTTATTTTTGAATAAAAAAATATTAGCGATATAAAAAAACAAATAAGATAAGCATACAAGTAATTTAATTGTATACATATTTATTCACTGAGCAAGAAGAAGAGAAATAGGGTATTACAAAAATGGAATATGGTGGCATCTTCTTCTGTTCTTCTCACAACTATCATCGAGATTCTTGCCATAGGGTTTACCAAAATGTCATGGCACAACATGGCCTCTATGACAATACGGGAAAACTACTCTACATTATTCTGTGCAACAACCATTTTGTCATCCAAGAGGTGGCCATCAAGAAATTATTTATGATGGGTTCTTGAAGCTACCCGTTTCATGGCATGTTTCATGGCATATCACAGTATCACTTGTCGAGCTCAAAATAAGAAGAATGGCGAGGATTGTGGGATTCCCTTCTCTTCTCTGCACTGCCATTCTTTGTTCTGCACAAATACATATTCATATTCAAGGCCATAGGGCCTTCACTCTCTACTCCCACGTTCTGATGGAATGATAAAATAAAAGAGAATAAATGCGATCATGCAACCCACTCCCCGAAATAGAAATGGAAATGGTGACCTCAATGTTGAAGGTACAATCACATTGAAAGTCATTGCAATATTTCCCATATCTATGTATTCTCCCACAAACCTAATTTATTTTGGTTCAATTTCGTGTGAAGTCGATACTTGCATGTAATTGTTCGGCAAGAAAAATGAAACTTGCATGTCATTGTTTGGCAAGAAAAATGAAATTCCTCTATCAATATAATAGGAAATTCCTATACTAGTGAATTCAAAACACAAAACAATATTCAAATTTCTAACATGGCTAGGATTGGTGATGGAGGACATGAGTTGATGGAGATGGAAAACACAGAATTTTTATGAATTTTGTAACTGAGAAACCTTTTAGAAATCCCTAATTACATCTGTCCAATTACATACAAGACAAAAGAATATTCTCAAGAGAGGAAATCTTAGCGATTCATTTAATAGAAAAAATAAAATTCTTCAACCTTAATTCCAATATAGACTACATCTATCAGCTTATTAAGTCCACATGACTTTTCATTAAAATATTGAAAATGCTCCTTTGAAATAGATATGATCATACAATTTGTGACTTCAATTGTAAATCACATCATCATCTTCAACATCAAAACAAGACTATTTATCCACTAAACATTTACTTTCTTTTCCATCTATGCATTAGTACAATATTTATGTGTATGGCATTATTTAACTAGGTGTTTTGATTTGGAAATTTATATCAAGCTCTTGTAAAAAATGAAATGGTTTATTATGAGCATCAGTTGGCTTCAACATCTCTGGCTTAAAGTCTTACCACTGTTAAGATCTCTCCTACGATAGAATTAGAAGAAAAGGGTTTGAGGGTCCTTCAATTTTCTATTCCTTTTTTTGTAGAGGAAACAAGGAAGACATGGAGCACCTCCTTAACTCTTGCAACTTTTCAGAGAAAATATGGGATTGATTTTTGCAGCTATTTAGGCATTTTGATAAAAAAATATGTAGGCCTCATAACTATTTTTTATCAATATTATCATGGAATCTTCAATAATTTTCTCTTTCACAAAGCTTGGGTTATGATGCCTGAATTCCTCCTATGACTCATAAGGGAAGATCATAACCTGAAACTTGCTCACTCTGATTCATGAATTCATGTTATTTCAGGCTACATTCTAGACCCTATACACATCATGGGTTATAGTAATCAATACTTGCAGTCCATAACCTTGTATCAAGAGATGAAGGCCATTGTGTGTCATTGCATTTGGGAGAAGCAAGAAGAAAAAAATGAAATTGTTTCTCACCTCAACAACATCTAATTGATCCAAAAGCATATATGTTCTTGTTTAGTTTTCCTACATGCTTAGCTAGCCTAAATATATATGCATTTATGTTCTGAGAGGTAGTCCACACTAAGTCCAAGAAAGTGGGATCCACCCCCTTCAACTTCTTCTAAGGAAGGATGCTAGCCCATGTAACACCCTCCTCCCATATCTACCCAAGCAACTGGCCAGTCGGGGATAAACATGTGATTAGGGGCCTCTATGGATAAGATTCAACCTCCTTGGTGACTTTAAGGAAATGGAATCAGAAAAGAAATAAATTGAACAAGATCATAACCAAAGCCGCATTAGCCATGACATTTCGTCAAACATATCATCGATATGTAATCTACAGGTGTAAATAATAGAATTAAGTGTAGGGATCTCATACTTATCCGAGAATTGCTATGAAGCATTGTTCCCTCATGTCATTTTCTGCATTATCCTCCCTTAACTCACAGACACATTATACATTCACATACAAGTAAAAACATGCTGAGAGCCATACATAGTTGCTATCATAAAATGTTCATATAACCAGGATAATAGGAACATGAATACAATGAACATATAAACCATCAAATCCTAAATACATCAATACCTTTACACATGAAAATAAAGGAATGGATTTATCATTAATGAAATAAATTAATGAACTGGAGATGGGACTACCACATTCCATACGACCGTAGAATGGCTGAGCCAAATCTCTCTTCATTGATTCACCCTTGCTCCATATTCCAAGCATGAATGTGGGGTCCCAGAGAACACATAAATCAAAACTCATCCAAGGCTTCCAGAGGCCATCCACCTAAAGCCATCAAATAATGGTTCCACCTCATGATCAGACATCACCAAAAAAAACCATCATCAGATTGGTTTCCATCCAAGCCTTCCATGGCTTCCATAGCATTTGTCCAACCAAGGCTTCCATAACTAGTAACTCAACCCACAACTTATACATGGCTTCCAGGGAATTTGTCCAACCAAGGCTTTTAGGACTAGTAACTCAACCCAACAAGAGCTTCCAGAGTGTTTTCCAACCAGGGCTTCTAGGACTAGTAACTCAACTCACACCTTAGAAAACATGGGAACCAACCAAAACAAAAAAAATGAAAGTAGATCCACAATCACCATGGCTATCCCAGATATGGCAAGGCTAGGCAATCCATTGTCGATCCAGGCAATCCTCCATGTCAATGACAGATCACAACCAAGAAACCACATGCATATGCCATGCATACCCAAAACTAGTGAAGAAATTATATATGCAACTTAGTACCTACAAGTGAATCTAATGTAGTTGTTGATGGTGATGCCTTCTTGCACTTTCCTGCTCTTTCTTTTTCTTCTTGCTCCACGAATCCAACTATGCCACACCCACCAAGAGTGCTCCAAGAAAACTTGAACTCTCCAAGAGTATGAGAGACAGAGAGAGAATAAAGAGAGAACTCCAAAAGTAAACTAACAACAAGTTCACTCTGAAATGAAGAGCTTTCCAACTCATCCTTAGAAGCCTTTTTATTAATGAGTCCTCTATTTTCTTCATTTTCCATTATTTTCCTTCATTTTACTCCTCACATGCAACCTATGACCTTTCAAATCCCTTTTCTCCTAATTTCCATTATTTTCCTTAATTTTCCTCCTTAGATGCACCTTGTGACCTTTCAATTCCTTTTTCTCCTAATTTCCATTATTTTCATAAATAAATGTGCCAAAATACCTTTTGCCTCTTTAATTCATTAGCCATTTACTTAACCATAAACAACCAAATGAACACCCACTAGGATGTCCTGCCCACCATTAATCTTGGAATACGTGTACCATCATCCCTAGTATTTAGATATTTTTATATGGATTTTTCACCAGGGCTGTTACAGAACCCTCCCCCTTGGGGGAACAGAGTCCTCAATGTTCAATGATACCTATAACCAACATGACTATTGAAAACAAAACATACTACCGATGGAGCTTTATAACACAATTCATTGCAATATTTATAGTGAATGACTTGCTCAAAAGCAAAACATCATGACAACATGACTAGATAAAAACCATACCGCATATTGGATCTTTATAACACAACTCATTACTTATTTACAATGATATACACATATACACATTTTATTAACCAACAAAGAAAGGATAAGAGGACCATATCAATCAACAAGGGAATCCATAGGCTCACACCTCCACCATCAATTTAATACCAGGGTTCACCTCCTTTCGAAAAAGTCTAGAATCCACTAGAAAGTCAAATCTGCATTTGATATCCAGCTCTGCAATCCTGCACCATTTTTCCTCTCAATGAATAGTTACCAGCTCATTGTTCCAAGGTGCACTCCTAATGTGCATATGATTCCATATGGAAATGATAATGACTAAAGAAAATCCATCAATGACCTTCCCTTCTCTACTACACAGTCCCTCAAGAATCCAGCCACCCCTTCCGTGCCGTGACTCACCTTCCAAGTTTCACAGGCACCCCCATCCTAGAAAGTCCATCCTTTAGTAAGGCTTCCTCACATCAGAAGATACACTAACCAAGGCATATCCCTACCTTAAAACCATCATACCATTCATAGCATGCTCATGGCGATCAATGGATGCTATTAGGTAGCATTGTCCCACAATGGACCTGCTCCTAAATACTTTACCAGCATGTTGTCGCGTGTTCCAATTTCTTTGTTGTTGCTGCCAATTCTTGTAGTTCATTTTAACCACCCAACCAGGGATTTCCGTGCTTCCCGTACTAAGCACATAACTTCCATTAGATTCAAAATAAATTGAAATAACTTCAAATCATACGTCATTGTTTGCTCGTAAATAAGGTACATTTGCAATCATGTTTACTTCATGTCACAACAAGTCAAACTAACTATTTGATCAAAACATAATGTATAAAGATATCACATATGGTTATCTCAAAACACAACCATCATAGATCAACATCATAAATCACATGTAACCATCATAAACTAGAGTCAGGTGTTTCCCTCTGAAATGAACTCCCCAAACTGCTTTCTTGTCAAAATATGTGCCATTCGATTTTGTTGTTAGACAATTGGGTAATCATTACCCGTTTATTTGAATTGAGTAATTCTGGCCGCGATGGTTGTTACTGGGTCATTGGATCCTGCAATAACTGTCAACTATATTCCTAACGAACCATCAACCGACTTAACTTATTATATCGATAAAATTTTGCTCCATGAACAAGGTTTTTCTTCAAATTTTCATGTTAGGCAGCTGGTATTTCAAAGGTAGAGGCGGATCTATTACAGATCATTAATCCCCTACATTGGATCAGTATTTTTCCGGGCTCAAATTTGTAAGGTAGGTATCGCATTATTGTACTCTTACCCCCTTGCATGCACAATACTTGCTAATGCCTGAGAGAGGATTTCGATGGTGATTTTCGTGCCACTAATGAGAGTTTTGTTTTCTTGAGCGTTTTCCGTTTGCTCTAAACTGCCTCTCTGAGATGGCTGAGGTTTTGTTTTGGGTTTGGTAGATATCACTGGATTTTTTTGTTTCTGGGTGTCACAGTAGTCCATCTTTTGTTTAGGGTATGACAACTCTTTTTATCATAAATCAACTAGGGTTTATATTCTTGTAGTTGCTTTTATTAATAGTAAATACTACAACGGTTATAGAATGTAATCTCCTTGGGTATTTTTTTGAGAGGGATCTGGCATCACATCGTAACTATGTTATTACATGACAGCAGTTCTTTGGAGAAAGAAAAATTCCAAGCAGTGGATTTCGTGTGTTGCATCCTGTGAAACCATTTCTTTCAATCTTACTAGAAGTCCGGACAGCTAAAGGAAAAGTACCCTTTAGGTAGAAGGTTCTTTAAATTGTAATCTCCCTTTTAATCTTTCTTGTATGTAGTCAGTTGCCTCTATATGGAATAGATTCAGAAACCAGTGCAGATCCATTCTATTGGATGCGTGTAATTCTGGCATAAATGCGCACATTAATCAGTTTGATAAAAACAGAAGGAAGAAAAGAGGAGTTGTAGGTTATATTTAAGAGTGGATCAACACTAATAAATTCGTTAGCGATTTTGGGATAATGGAAGATGTAAGGAATAATTTAATGACTTTCAAGATACACGTAGTCTTGTATTACATCACGATTGATGCGAGGAGAGGTCATGCTGTCGGAGAGCAATGGTATTCATGGGAGTAGTTTATTTCAATACCATAATTGTGTATGCGATAATCTTATCTTGGCGTCTTGTTTGTCAAGTTTCACAATTGTGTGCGTGGACAGTATGTTAAAAATGAACGTAATAAAAGTGAGCACTGGTTAAATATTGTCCAAGCGTGACAAGATGCCCTACATTACATTTCATATATCCGTATATTATGTATCTTTGAACTCTGGACAACTATCACAATTTGCAAGTTGCAACTAAGGTGCATTGAATATGCTTCGATGTACTTTTATGGTCATTATCATTAATAAAACAAAACAAGGATTTCATGTTTCTTGGCTCTGTGATGAAAATAATGAAGACAAAATACATGTTAATCTATTACTTGTGTTCTTTGATGGAAGCTTTGTAATGAATGACTGAAAAATACACGGTGAGAGAAAAATCCATCTTATGCTAATTAAGGAATGTTTTTCACTTGTTGAACTTGTAGTATTGAATTTAACAAACCAACACTTTACAACAATGAACTAACAATATTCATGATGAAAATAGTAATATGGAAGATTTATTTACATAATGAGAAAGGCAATATGGGATATTCCAATCATGTTCCAAGACATTTTTTAAAATGTGGATGTGAGAAAAGTTGTTGTGGAAGGTGTTGTTTGTATATGGGAAAGATTTATCTACATAATGAAAAAGGCAATATGGGATATTCCAATCATGTTCCAAGGCATTTTTTAAAATGTGGATGTGAGAAAAGGTTGTTGTGGAAGGTGTTGTTTGTATATGGGAAATTTCCTGATCATGGTATGCAATCCTAATGTTGATAGATATGTCTAATTTAAAATGTGGATGTGAGAAAAGATTGTTGTGGAAGGTGTTGTTTGTATATGAGAAATTTCATGATCATTGTGTAATTCTAATGTTCATAGATATGTCTACTAAGTGGTTCCAGTTAATGGGACATTGATGTGAGCATTCAATATATTTTTATTCCTTATCAAAGTATTTTTTTGTTGTATTTGCATAATTCAATTTATGCCTTACGACATTTCCTTTGCAACATTTGGTGTAAATTCTAGTTTTAATTTTTAGTGGATGTCATCTCGTCAATGCATTCCCACTCCATTTGCCTAGGGATGATGTCCACTGTAAGTTCTATTCGCACGAACCTCATTGCCTATATTTTCCTTACTTTTTTTTCTTTAATTTCTGGCGGTGTCCCATAGTTCTACCTCAAAAGTATGGAACTTTAATGCCTATCGCTGTTGTAATAGTCCTATCATAAATAACTCTACATAAAACTTATTTGAAAATTACAAATCAGTTATAAAATTAATTCTTGGTACTCGTAAAACTAAATGAGCAAAAATCAAGAAAGGGAATCTTGTTAAAAAGGTATTCATTGGGAATGGGCTCGGATGGCTGGAACACAGCTTGTTGATCACAAAGTTTTTGAAACTATGACGAGGTTGTGCAAGCAGTAGTGCTTGAGTTTAAAATACATTTAAAAGAGAGGTTCGAAAATACTGTGAGTCATGGGTGAATTTTATGAGATACTGAGCTTTGTTGCAGGTGAATTATGGAAAGCTGACAAATGTTTTCTGTGACAGGGATAGAATATAAATGTTATTTGTGTGGGACTCAATTTCATTTTGTTTTTATTCTGTTGGAGACCAGAATCACCCAAATTGGAGACCAAAATCACCCGAATTGGTGACAAAAGATTTAACGGCGAGGAAGTCAGATAAGGATTGATGATTGTTCAGGATTCGTTGGCACAAGGTGCCCGATATTTGATTCATGCACAATGATTCCAAACACTATGAATCATGGTTCATTGACACAGATGATTTTGAAGGCGCTTTCATGAAGATTCTGCTATAAAACTAAAGAGATTAGCTATGCCACGCATGGTGATGGAGGCAAGGAGGCTGCCAAAGATAAGATAAGTAACTGCATTCTTTATAGAGAATAATAAGTTGTGTTTTATTAAACGGTTGGAAAATATCATGTGGTTTCCTTCTCCAGTAAAGATTGATTGTTTATATGTTTTCTTGGCAGAGAGAATATGATAATGCATGTAGTAAAGATTGATTGTTTGATATGTTTTCTTGGTAGAGAAAACATGTTAATGCATGCAGTTGAAGACTGAATATTTTATAAGTTTTCTTGGTAAAGAAAATATTTTAATGCATGTAAAATATTGATTATTTTATATGTTTTCTTAGTAAATAAAATAGGTAGTTCCTCCTAGAAAGGCTACATGTGAGTCTTGTGTGTGAAATGCTTGTCTCTTCTCATTTTCTTGGAATAAAATCCTTGCTAAATATAGCCAAAATATCTTCTTGAGAAAAGAAGATGAGGCATATAAAATCCCTGAGGACATAGTGTGAAAAGTGGCCAAGTTTTCCTTGAATTAAAATATGTATTTTTATTTAATAAAAATTTCTTGGAAAAGGATATATGCTAATTGCATAGTGATTCTAGCTAGTTTCTAAGTTTCTAGTGAAAAAATTACGCATTACATGCATGATAGAAATAGCTAATGATGTGCTTCTAGGCACATAGATATTCATTTCTAACTTTCTTTAAGAAAGAGTATGTTTTATATACACATAAATATAGTTTCATTTTAGAAAAGTGTGCATACTTCATGTATAAAAAGGATGGCTTGTATAAGAGATCTCATGAAACAAAAATAGAGTTTCCTATTCTTAAAAGACGTATGAATAGTGTTCATATCATATCAAGAATCCATACTTGTTTCATGAAAAGATTATGTGCATTGAAGTAAAAGTAATTGTGTTAGGAAAAACACATGTTCCATGCACATAAGGGTAGCTATTGTGACTTTGGAAATATGATTTTGTGTGTACATAGAGAAAGTGATTATCTTAACTTTATTGAAAATAATAATCTCTTGAAAAGATTGTCTTGTTAGATGAGTTGTGTCGGTTTCTTGATTTTAGTACATAAAAGGTTAAGTTAACCGTGTTATTGTTTCCTGAATTTTTATGCATAAGATGGAATCTATAATAATTTCTTGAAAGGGAAGCATGAGGAACCTACCTATGGGAAGATAGAGAATTGAGGGTATAATGACCTCCTTTAAGAAAGAAGTATGTAATTTGTTACATGACATGATGGTAGTATTCTAGAGAAGAGAATATGAGTTGCATACATTTAAGAAGTGCTATTATGATAAGCTAATGTATGCACAAAGAATAGTCATTTTGATGTAAGAGTTATGTTCTTTGTATGATATAGAAACTATGTTGAGTTCTCAAAAAATAACTATGTGAAAAGAACATATGTGCTTAAGCATAGAAACAACAGTTTATTACATGTATGAAGATATAACGAATGTGTTATACATGTTAGTAGAACTAATGGGTTAGATCTCTTAAAGAGAATTATGCATTAGTGTGAATAAACATTGTGGAGGTAAAAGATCTCTTTTAGAAGTTGATTATTGATTGATTAATATGGTATCTAATCTTGTTGCCAAAGCTTGTTGATGACAACATTTACAGGGAACGATGGCGGTTGGTGCCAAAGAAAAGTGATGTTTAATGTTGTCGCAGGTAAAGGATTAATGGTCCATGCATATGAGTATAAGTTGTGGCATCGTACATTGCTAGAACAATCATGCCACAAGGAATGTTGCATGTGGAGGTATGTAAGTAAAGGGTTTCATGGAAACTGTATTAGCTTTTAGCTAGTTATGTGACAACTTAATGATAATTCATTGTAATAATTTCATAATAATGGTTAAGGGATGGAATCCATTATGAGCCATTGAGTGAGGGGTGAAAACCCTCACGAGCATTTAATAATAAGACTAAATGTTTGCTGGTTTTCACCCTACAGGTTTCCAGGGTATATCGATGTTCAATGGTGTGATTGCCTTTCGTGTCAGTTTGATGATGTTGAATCCTTGATGATGATGATTCTTTATTTGATGTGATAATCATAATGTCCAAAGTATGTGATTAATTTATATGGTAAAGGAAAATCTTGAAATGGACGCAAGGTCCATGAGACAGTTTATGTTATTACACTACCACATTGGTGGTTAATGGTTATGGAAATGGTTATGCAACTTACTGTCTTTTGCTGCAATTTACTTGATGTATTAATGAACATTATATCTAATGGTTATTGAGGAATTGAGGAGTTGTGAATTGGATAATTACTTGTGGGTAATTTATATGGAAAATTATAACTCCCTACTTTTACATGTGAGGTTATCGGGGTATATTACAACTGTAGTTGGATTCAAGCTATATATGTTGACCATGAAAGGAGACCTCAAAACTATCAACACTTAAACTTGAGCGACAATTTTGACTTATGTTTATTTCCTGCGCGGCGTGCAGTTTTCCGCCTCTTGGAAGTCATTTCGATATAGCTATTGTTTGCTTCGACATTCTATTCATACACCGAAGCTTTTCTTGAGGAGGAGCAATGGTTTTTCTTTTCCAAGGGGCAAAAATATGCAAAATAGTGGGATGGCTCTAGCAATATGAATGGAGGAACACAAATCGAGGTTGTTATTAGATTCATGGGCCAAGCTCTTGGACACTGAAACAGGTATGCCAGACCATGGCTGATGAAGGTGGAGAGTGCCTTGTTGAATAGATGAGAAGCAATGATCATGCTGAGCTTTCTAATACGTCTTTCAAGAAAACTAGAACGGAAGTTTATGCGGGCACTCCAATGAAGGTCACAAGCTCAATTTCCACCCATCGTACTAACGAACTTTAAATCTCACTGGTTAAAGAAGATTTTGCTCATGGTTTTATTTAAAGGTGTGCATGGGAAAAGAGAAGCTAGGGGAACGCATTACGACTTTGTAATAACTCATCTTGCCATTTAGAAAGGCAAAATCTTGAATTTTCAGTGTTTCAATCTTTAGCTTTGAACAATTATCAGAAAAACTTAAACTTAGTTGACAGCCATGTATGAACCATAGGGGTATTAATTAATGAACCTATGACATATCACATGCGTTTATGGAATACTAAACAATACTCCTAATTTGACTACATATTGGAAAATACCTCTAAAAACTACAGTATTACGCCGTAAGGGGTTGTTACCGTGTGAGAAGAAGTCTCTTCCATGCCAAGTGTGCCATTGTGGAACATTGATAGTGGTATTAGACAATTAGAATAATGACTTCTCTTGAATTCAAGACCAGTATTGTTAGTTACAGTTCGATACAACTGCAGAACCGGATGATAGGCCAATCTCAATTGTTTTACTCATGTGCTATTTCATCTCTTCTTTTTGTGGATACCTTGGGTAGCGAACAATTGAATAGAAGTCCCCTAGATGTTTTGGCTCGCCCCACAGGGATTCGACTAAGTTGCAACTACCAAATCCTGTCAAACAATTTTTTAGCCCCTAAGAATCTTTGGGGGAGTAGTCTGAATCTGATACACCAATGTGGAAAACTTGAATTCAGTGCTCAATTCGATTTTTACCATTCTAATTCTTTTTTCTGTTTTCTCAATAGTAATAAATACTTTGCATGCATTTTCCTCATATTTTCCCTCCACTATCGATTCATCCATAATGGCATCTTGCTGCTCACGGAGAGCTAGATTGTATGCCACCATCATCAAATGAAATGCTTGCTATAGTCTTTTTAGTAATTAGTGATCAAACTAAATGGTTTCTCATGAAAGTGTGCCACCGTGATCAAATGAAATGCTTGATGTAGTCTTCTTGGTAATTAGGGATCAAACTAAATGGTTGCCATTCTAGTAATCACTATTGGATTTTTTAACCACCCAAACTAAATATCAAAGGGCTTAATTATTTTTTTACACTATTCAAATTTAAAAATCCAGATTATAGAGAGAGAGTTTGTATAATTGCCATGAATTTTCATTTTAAACCATCAATATGTAACAAAAGCTTACATACGAACTTTCAGCAACAAATACACTCCTCGTTATAAATGGAAATTTGATTTTCAAAGAATTATAAACCATTGAAAAACTAAAAGGAAATTATTAATTGTGAATTCTAATCCTTAATTTGGTTCATTTACGTTGAAACTCCACTATAAGGTTAAAATTATTAGTTTTGAATTATAATTCTTCATTTCGTTTTTCCTTTTTTAAAATTGAGATGAGTTTAAACTTCTATTCAGGTCGCCCAGATTAACTGAGGTCAAAGTGGGTGAAGTTCATGCAATCTGAGCGAACATTCTGCGCTTTACAAAGAATTTCAATGGAAAGATAGTGGTTTTGTGCTTGCTCGTGGTTACCTTTTACTTGGACAATGGCATGAAAATGGCATGAAAATGAAAATGATTACTGTAGATTAGTGGATTTGTTAGTTTTGTTGGGTTGTTCGTTGAGATTTGGAAATATTTTTGATAATTAAATTACACTGATAATTATATTTTATAATGGCAAGATAAACTATTTGTTCACTAGATTGGTGTTTCTGAAAAATTGTATTTTTAATATAAAGGAGATTTTAAAAACAATATTCTTTCTTGAAATATTTGTGATGGATGGTCTTTTTGTTTTTAAATGTGATGGATGGTCTTTTTGTTTTTAAATGTAGAAATAATTTTGTTTGTTAAAAATGGTAATTTTCATTTTAAATTTCATAATTAATTAGTAAAGATTATAAATTTAATAATATTTTTTGTTTGTTAATTTTATTACAAGTTTCGTTATAAGTTAATTATATATGTGTTTTTTTTCTTCCCTTTAAAGTTATACGTTTTTAAAACTATATATTTGTGTATACATGGAACATTTTTATATGTTTGTGGTAGCACATAAATGTCTAGCGAGTAATCTGTAGTTTTTTGCTTGGTATAAATTAAATATTAGAAGTAATTTTTGAGAGCTTTTTTGGATTTCGTATTGTAAAGGTTCTTTTATAAATCAGATATCTAAACATAGTCATAGTTTCAATGGGGGGCAATCCATATCGATTAAAAGGATAGGATAGAGAGTATTTCCCTTGATCTTGAGGTTATAGGTTATGATAATAAAGAAGGATTAACTTGCTCCATTCACTTTCAAGTCTACACTCTTAAGTCTGGGATGCAATTATCAATAAAAATAAACTCTTAGAATTGTCAATGAAAATAAACTCTTAGATTAAGCATAGGGAAAAAACAAATTGTGAGATGGATAATGTACAAAATTTGTTAGAAGGAAAATTAGTCATTTATTAAAAATAATTGTAGATAATGTATATTTGTTTTTAAAAGAAAATTAGTCTATTTATTAAAGATAATTATAGATAATGCATATTTGTTTACAACAAACACTAAGTGTATTTTTATTTTTTTGAAATTACTCTACTACCCATTATCAATTGTTGTTTGAGTATAGTAATATCATAATTATATTAGGTAAAATTGAATAGATAAACTCATTAGATGTATATATATGATATGGTTTGTTATTTGATAATTTTAATGGTAATTTCATAACTGATGTCACCCATATATTTTGGGTTGTTTAGGTTAGTAGAGAGACATGGGAGCAGAACTATGTAAAAAATGGAAGAATGTTGAGTAATGTGTTAGATGCCCTCCTACCTATTGTAAATAATTTATAGCATATCTGTCTTCAGACGGGGGAACTATTACATTGGTCCATTTCATAAATATTAGCCCCATGAGGCACCCTTTCATGAAGGGATTCCTGGGCTATCTATGCACATTTTTTACTAAACTCTCAAGGATCTTGTATTTGAGGCTTCAAAGAAGAAAGAAGGATTAACTTGCCCGATTCACTTTCAACACATATATTTGTCTTCTCTGCTTGGAGATTGGTAAATGTTTTAGGCACAATGTGTATAAATGGAAACGCCTCCAGAGATTACTCACAAGGAAATTTGATTTGGTACCATTACCATATGGGGTGAAGGGTTCAGTTTGGCCCAGACGATGAAAGACAAAGGCACCATATGAGGGTGAAGGGTTCAGTCTGGCTGAGACTATGAGATACAAAGGAGGTCTGGTCTAGGATGCAATTATCAATACAAATAAACTCTTAGAATTGTCAATGAAAATAAACTCGTAGATTGAGAAATTGGGAAGGAAGTTGCACATGCCTATTTTTTTAGTAGATTGTTTGATTGAGAAATTGGGAAGGAAGTTGCACATGCCTATTTTTTGAGTAGATTGTTTGATTGTATTACATTTAACATTAACATCTTTTTCACTCAAATTGGGTTATAGCTAGATCATTTAACATATTACATTTTTTTTCATCTATGCTCTTCTTCCATATGCGTTGCTCACTTGCGGTGTTTCCTTTGCAACATCTAGTGGAAATGCTAGTTTAACCCCCTACCAATACAAACCCAATACACCTTCCCAATTTAAAAATCTATGAATTTCACTAGATATTCTAGGTATCCATTTTTTATACCCCTTTATATTTTTTCGTTAAATTTGAGCTCCATTTTTCATACCTTCGAATATAAAAACCCTTCACCCCCTAATATATGCTCAATATATTATGCAATTTTTTCGTCAATATATATACCCAATATAGATGCACGGATGCACGTGGTATGGTATTGCTCCTTAAGTGAATCCCCCATAATATGAGCTTATTTGTCTCATGAAAGGTTTTGTTTTATGTCCTAGTCTTGATTTTTCATATCATTTGTTCTTCTTGAAGCCATGGAATACATTAAATTCTTTGCATTGTTTATTTACCACGAAGCATGGATTATTATAAAATATTATGTTTAGAGAAATTATTTGTGAAAAAAATGATATCTTTTTAAACTTCTACAATAGAGGCGATCTAGATAGTTTAGTTGCTAGGTTTAAGCTCAATTTCTTTCTTGGCATTTTCTCATTCTTGCTAAACATAAGACAATTAAAACAAAAAATAAATTCTTTGATTCAAATTTATTTAGGGAGTTGATGAGTTAGAATTTGTATGATAAAATTTACAAAGCTTTACTATAAACCTTTTGAACCTATGTTGTATTTTGCATGTATTGATATCACCTTATCTCAAAGGCATTCCCTCTCACCAAAAGGTAAAAATTTTGAGAAAAAAACCTCTAAAAGTACTAATTTTTTTTACAAATACGGGAGGTTGAACTATCACCCATTTATTTTAGTATACATCCCCTCTTAGGTAGTTGTCTATACTGAGTGTAGAGTTTTTCTATCTTCTGTAACAAAATTTGATTGGGACTTTCATCTTCAGTTGAATCCATTTATTTTAGTATACATCCCCTCTTAGGTAGTTGTCTATACTGAGTGTAGAATTTTTCTCTCTTCTGTAACAAAATTTGATTGGGAGTTTCATCTTCAGTTGAATCATTTTAAAAAAGCCTCTAAAGAACCTGATTTTAAAATCATTTTCTCTAAAATTTACATTTATTTCACTTAAAAGATATCATAATTTGTTCTATAAATAATCAATGATAAAAACTAAATGACAATGATTTCAGAAGATAAATAGAAATTATTTGAGCTTTAAATGTATGAACAATAAATTCAATTTCTTTTCAAATATAATTAAAGGATGCTATTGTCAATATTTTCTATAGCCATGTAGTTATAAAAACTATGCATACTTTCTATCTCAAGCTATCTACAAAAGTCCTTTATTTCCTATAGCTCAAACTATAGGCGCGAGATGGTAATATTTCAAAATGCAATAGAACACTTTCAGCTAAGTGGAGGGGAGCAAACAATCGATCTGATTCATCCTCGACCAGGTAGAGCTTTTTCAGGGGAAGTGGTTGTGTGCCGCACCCAGAATCGCTTGAGAGTATCCGGTTAACCTTTTCCTTCGGTATAAAATAAGATTGCATATATTTATTTTTAAATAATATTATATTTTTACTTGGTTTAAATAATATTATATATTACTTATTTAAATATATGTAAAATATTTTATATTAATAAGTAATCTGATTTATTTAAATATATTTAACTATATTAAATATGAAATAATTAATATAGTTGGATAAAAATTAGTGACATTAATGATAAAAAAGCTTACATAGCAATTTGTTATTTTTCCCCGTCAATTCTAACTTCTATAAGAAAAAGAATCTAGATAAAAATAGTCCTTACAATGCTTTCGAGAATGATATTTTTACCCTAAGCAATGAAAGTAATATCCTTTTAATGGGTGACATTAATGCTCGAACTTCAAGCAACCAAACTATTTTTCTAAGCAATCATTCCAACCCTAATCCTCTTTGGTTAGACGAAGACCTTACTCTAGCTAGCCGGTACAAAAGGAGCTCTGAAGACCTCGGGGAGAATTTGTTTGGGTCAGCTAGTCAAGCTGTGTAGTGCTCAACATCTCATAATTTGTAACGGTCTAAAGAAGTGACCCAATTCTATCTAGATGACCTACATCCATCGGCTTGGTAGCAGCGTGGTAAACTATGTTATTTCCGATCTCCCTTTACACAATGAAATAATAAATTTTGACATCTTAAACGACCACGAGCCTGACTCTGATCATAGGTCTTTACTTATAACTCTCAATTTTGTCATGCATAGAGATCCCATAGAAGATAATCCTTATAGTCAAAAGAACTTAATCTTTGATAGAAATAAAAACAATCTATTTCTAAATGAATTAAAAACTAATTTGCTTCATTTATCTAGTGTAGACAACATAGAAGACTTCTATCATAATTTTACTACACCCCTATCATATTCTATTAACAAGTTCTCAATTGAAGTTTCAAGTAATAAAAGAAATAGCAAAACCAACCCATGGTAAGAAAAAGGTTATAAAAGTGTGAGGAGAGCAATTAAGGAAGTTGTTGATGAATCTCTTAAAATTGGCAAGATAAAAATATATAAAGCCCTAATTAAAATGAAAAAAATGCATTATATTGATAAAAGACAAGAGAATCTCTTACATCTCTCTAAGGTAGCTCCTATGAAATTCTAGAGGGAGATTCTAACTAGGAAAACTAAAGATAATAATAAAATTTCTTTACACGACTAGAATTCCCACCTTAAAAAGCTTTATGAATCTCCAAATGTCAATTTTTGTCATTAGAAGAAATTTATTTTTGGGTTAAATGCTTGGCAAATGGGAAATCTAAGTACATTGAAGGCTACCGGGCAGAATTCTTAAAAATTGGAGGCCCTGTCCTCATCCCCCGCATCAACAAGCTTTTCAATCAAGCGGTGAAGCAAGGGTTCCCTAAACCATGGACTCAAAGCCTCATTATCCCTATTTTTAAAAGTGGGGATACAAATAACCCCTCTAATTATTGGACAATTATGATCAACCCTCTCTTAGCCAAGTTATATGGTATTATTTTGGAAAAGAAGTTGAGCATATGTCTTGAAAGTGAAGGTAAGTGGGCTAAAGGCCAAGCGGTTTAGAAGGCAACACTCAGCAACAAACCACCTTGTTACACTTAGGATCATTGTGGAGGAATGCCGCAATGATAAATCCAATCTCTTTTGTTGCTTTGTGGAATTTACAAAGGCTTTCGATACGGTCCCTAGAGACAACACATGGAATAGATTAGAAGAGCTACAAGTTCCTTTCGAGTTGAGAGCTACTGCTATAAGGTTATACGACAATGTAATTTCCAAGTTAAAGAGAAATGAGGGGTGGTCAAAAGAAATTAAGTGTAATATCATAGTTAAACAAGGTTTCCCCCTCTCCCCTACCCTATTTGGCATTTACATCGACACGCTAGAAGGTTAAGTAGAGGAAGCAGGTTGTGCTCGCACGATCTTAGCTGGGATAGTCCTCATCCTTCTTCTCCATGCTGATGATATTGTTCTTCTCGCAAGGTACCCATCTAACCTTGATAAGAAACTTAGACTTCTTAAGTATTTATGCTCTACCATGGGTATGACTGTTAACACTGACAAAACAAAATTTATGATTATCAAATCCAAGGACACTTACGCTAATTTTATGTATGAAAATAGTAACTTGGAGGAAGTGTCTTCTTACAAGTACCTAGGAATTGATATTCATCACAAGCTTAGCTGGAACTATAGTGTTGAGAAAAGGATTAATGGGGGGTGGAAAGCTTATTTTAGTCTTGAAAATAATTGTAAAACGACAAACCTCGTAATGTGGGATAGAAGGAATTTCTTCTTTGAAACTTTAGTCAATCATGTTATCTTATATGGATATGAGGTTTGGGGTTGCAACATCTCTAAGGAATCCTGGGGAAAGATTGAGCAAATCCAGAAGCATTTTATAATGTATAACTTCATAATTAAAAGTAATACACCCTATACTATTCTCCTTATAGAAGTGAGTCTTTCCCCTATCCAGAGCATAGTTATGACTAGGCTTCTATTGTACAAGCAGAAACTCAATAACATAGGAGACCATAGATAGACTTCGTAAGCTAGCTTTAAATTCCAGCTAAAACCACCTAAGGCTCAAACGAGGTTAGTATGAAGACACTAGGGCCTAGTTAAACCATTGGGAGATCGATGAGAGTGTTGCATTGCAAAACATTAATAACATTAAAAATATTTTTACTTCTAGGTTCAAAGAAAAAATGTGGTGTGAGAAAGATTTAACAGCTAAAAGAAAATTAATATATTATAAGGAGGTCATCAAGCCCACCCTAGAAGATCAAAAGTATCTCTCTATTTTAACTAGCTCAAAGAAGAAAATTAATATAGCCGAGATTAGAACAAACTCTCATGAGCTCCATAATGAAACAGGTCGTTGGGCAATTCCTAAAAGCCCATGGATGGAAAGGATCTCCTATCTCTGTGAGAATATCAACATTGAGGATGAAAATCAATTCCTCTTAGAGTTCCCCACGTACAACCGCATTAGATCTCAGTTTCATAATATTTGTTGCAATACTAACCTTCCTAGCCTTTTACAATGTCAAAATTGTAGTGAGATGAGGAGGCTTCTCTCTGAGCTTTTTGAACATAGGAATAAAATCTTAAATCAAACTAAATAAATCATTTATTTAGGTCTAATAGACCAAAATTTGGTCTCAGTGGATGTTAACCACCACCACCACCATCATCATCATAAAAAATTAAATTAAATTTATATAAATTTAAAATAAAATATATTTATTGTGTTTTAAATTAATTATGATTTTGAAATTCGAAAATATAACTATTAATTTTATATGTTATACTTTTCCTATTCATTTTATAATATTACATATTTTCATTTATAATATTACATATTTTTATTTTTTAAATTTTGATTTATAATATTTAAAATAAATATTTTTTAAGAGTTAGATTATATATAATGTATGTTTTATAACTCAAATATTTAATTCCAATTACTTTGTTAAAATTCCAAATAAATTTAATTATATATATATATAATTTAACAAATGAAACCACAATATTTTAAGAAATTAATTTATAATTTAAACCTTAAATTTTTGAATTATTCTATTAAATATGTCAATTAAAAAGACAACAAAACTTTCAATACAATGCTAAACATATTAAATCATTTTATTAATTATTAATTATGATATATGATATTCAATATCTTTTTTTTCAGTTATAATTATAAAGATTGGATTCAGAGCATTTAAGTTAAATTATAATATGATTCAATTTCAGATTTAAACTAATATAGATATATCTTAAATATGGATCTAATACGAGTCTAGAGAATCCAATTTCTTCACATGTAAAATTGAGCTAAGAGATCTAATTTCTTCTAATTTCTTCACACTCCTAAATATTTTTATGAGCCAACATTATTTAAATATTTTATATAATTATTTTTTATTTTTATTTTTTAATTTTTCACTAAATTGTTAAATAAACCTCTAAAGTCAATCATATCCATGTATATTTTTTAAAAGACATATAAAACAGTGTTATTCTATCTCAAAACCCCATATGGCCAAATTCAATGAACGCTGAATTTAAAGGCACGACCATAACTCTTGGAGCTATTAAATGGAAAATTCCACTTTTAGAAGTATTTGGTGCCCCAGGTTTTGAAATAGGAATTGATCATGTGGTCGATCCATATTTACTAGAAAAACAATATTTAATTTGACGTCGTCTAAGTTTTTAATGTTTTAATTATTTTTTCATTAATTTTTTTTTAGTAAAATTGATTTTTTAATAAATTTATGAAGATATTTACCGTGTCTATCGATTGGTGCATCATTCGTAGATTTAGTGTAACTTTTTCATGTTTTAATTTTTTTAATAAAATTAATTTTTTAATCAATTTGTGAAGAAATTTACTATGCCTATCCATTGGTGCATCACTTGTAGATTTGGGCACATGTATTTCTAGACCAAAAAATTTCTTCCAAAAATATTTACTCTCTAATTCTTTAATCTTCGAAATTGTTATTTTGATGTATAATTAAAATAATTTTGGGAATATTGTTTTCATCTTCAATAGTATTATTTCAATTATTAATTAAAGTTAATTTTATATTTATATATATATATATATATATATATATATATATATATATAATTTTTTTTATTTGGCAAAATAATTTCATGAAAGAATGTGATTTTTTTTATTTTTAAAATACATTTTTGAACGTCCCAAAAACCTTCGGGCACTTGAATTCGACAGATTAATCAACTAAACTCAAGCTTTTTAAAAATCTTTGTTGGAATTTGATTAAAATTAACCAGAAAAAATGTTGTGAAAAAATTATGAGTGCACTCAAATTCTACAGATTAATCAACGTTTTAAAAATCTCTATTGGAATTTAATTAAAATTAACCAAAAAATATGTCCTGAAAAAATTATGAATGCCCCGGGATTTTTGAAGGTGTTGAATCTATTTAAACAATTCAAAAATCTCTGTCGGAATTTGATTAAAATTAACCATAAAAAATGTCGTGAAAAAATTATGAGTGCCCAAAGTTTTTGAGAGTGTTGAATCCATTTAAACAATTCAAAAATGCATTTTAGACAACAAAAATCACTTTCTTTACTAAAATTGTTTTGTCAAAAAATCATTTATTTCATCTATATATGTATATAATAAAACCAATAATATTTTTATTTTAATTAATTAAAATACAATAACTTATAAAATTTTATAAATAAGATAATTATTATTTTGTTATAAAAAAATCTGCCTTTAAACTTTTACCAAAACATATGTTTAGTTAGAATCCCTGAAACAATACTCATTTATACGTCCATGCCCTCAGTAAGCACATTTCTCATTTCGTACTGCAACCAACATTTAGTTATCCATTGAATCATCTTTCCTTTCCTGGGGAAATAATTAAGTAGTGGGTTTGAATGATATATATTCAGAATGGAATTTGCCCATCACTAGATGATAGGCATGTCAAATATAGTTAAAAATATTTCTCTTTTATCAACATTTTTCCTTTAAATAATGCCTAGAAATTCTCAAATTTTAATTATTTCAGATTTTAAATTCCTACTAAATTAGTAAATGAATATTTTTATTAAAAATAATATTATATGAATGCATATTTAAAAAAAATATTTAAATGTTTAAAAAAATATTATTTTTTTAAATATTAATTTTATTTTGAAATTATTCTTTTATGAAGTTGAAAATGTAAATAATTATATAAAATTTAATTATTTAAATATTTATTTGTTATATAATTTATATTTACATTTATAATAATTGATTTAAAAATTGTAATTTTATTTAGAGAGTTTTTGGCGAAATCATATAGAAAATAATTTGTCGACGCGTTTCGAACCAACCAGTGTGGTTCATCGTCAGGACAAGTTGAAGATCCAATCTAGCTTAGCTTGTTAAATAGTGTGTGCAGAGACTCCAACGGCTATATTTCCAACGGCTAATTTGACCTATTGACCCAAGTCAAACCAATAAAATCCTTGCTATATTTATTAATTATTATTATTCTAAAATTAGCTATATTTTGGTAAATTATATAATAAAATATTTATTTGTTACCTGTACTTGTAAATATATCTATTAAAAACCTAACTAATTCATATTAAAATAATATCCTTGGTATATACCATATAATTATTTAATAATAATAATATTTTTATTATAATTCATCCTTTAAACCTAATGGTCCAATTTAAAATTAATATATTTTATAATAAATTTAATAATTTCTATTTAATAAATAATTTAATAATATATTATACCAGTAAAATCCTAGATATATTAAATTACTATTATTTTTAAAAATTAGTTAAATTAGGTAAATTAATATTTGTTAATGTGCCTATTAATAAAAGTACATATATGTACCAAAAACGAAAATCAACAATATTGGTACAACCTATATTAATGATACTAATTATTTATCATTTAAATCAAAGGTCCATTTGAAACTGAATTATATCCTCTATCAAGGAATAATTTAATAATTAATTTGCTAATTTATATTAAGTAATCTATATTTATTTTGATACTTTGTTAATTGTATATAATGTTATAATAGGATAATACTAATAGTATAATATTTATATAATTTCATAATATATAAAAATATACATAATAGAAATCAAGAAAAAAGTGATAATTTATCAAATTACTACTTGAATATTAATAATCCAACAAATGATTGAACTAGGGCTCGAAATTAAATTTATAAAGACCATATTAATGAATAATACCAAGAAATAGCATGAGGAATCCGAGAGGAGAAAATAAAAAAGCAAACTAATAAAAATTATAAAAACCCAAGGGGTAAAGGGACCAACCCCAGAATCAACCCCAAGGCCTTAAAAATGAGGGATAGAGGAGGCTAGGAAGACAGGGCTGGAACCCAGCAACTGCTAATCTTCCATCCATCATCCCTATTAAGATTCTTCGGCCTTTTCTCAATCTTCGGGGCCTCTCTAAATTTACGATGGTGAAACTGCGCAACCTTAGCAATGACTTGAGCCTCCTCAATACAAACATGATGCTTCGTCTTTTCAGCATGTTCAGCCAGGGCTGAGGACTTGGCCCTCCCATTCCTTAAGTCAGCCGAATGCTCGCTCATCCGTTGCTTGATAGAGCGACCTGTCTCACCAATATATGGCGTCCCACAGGAACAAGGAATGACATAAACGCCCTTCATGTCTTTAGGGTCAACATGATCTTTTACCGACCTTAGGGAGCCACGGATCGTACTGAGAGGTCTAAAAGTTGCGGGCACATTGTACCTCCTCAGAATTTTATTTTAAATTCTATAATAAATTAAGTAATTTTAAGCACATTATCACATTGTTATTAATTTTTCTCATAGTTTGATTTTTTTAGTATCATATAAACAATTCAATTTTTCTGATAGTTTGATTTTTTTAGTATTATATAAATAATTCAATTTGTTTAGGGAGCTTTGCATTTGGCTAGTGTTAATGTTCATCATTTTTAAAATGGAAAAAGATAAAATTCAAACATATGTATAGAAAAAGATAAAATCTAAACATGTTTACATATTGATTATGATCTTACATATTTGAAAAAACATTGGTATAATGTTCACCAAATGTTTCTATATCTCTTCTATTTAAAAAATGTGCCAAAACATAATGAAAAATGTTATCCCTCATCAATAGAGAAACATTAAATGCATATCGCAAAACAGTTGGATAATAAATAAAAATAAGTATAGGAACATGGAAATACAATTGCCATCTACCATTGTATTCAAACAAAATTTGCTTATTAAATTAATTGACTTTGTTGAATTAAATACTTTATTTATTTTGATAACCTACACATATTAATACTTTTATTCAAATATTTTATAAAAGAAATTATTTAATTCGACTTATTTAATTTAACGAATTCAATTATTTGTTTGAAAATTAAATAATTAATAAAATTTTGAAGAAATCCATTACAAAATTATGATAATCCTGTTACACTGTTTTATCAATATCAAATCAAATAATAAAACAATCTTATTTATATTTAAAAATAAAAATACATACTTTCAACCCCATTAATTTTCCAACCAGCGATTTCGTGCGAACATTATTTTCTAGTCACAGGTGTACCTATCTAAGTGATAGATATGATTCAAAACTGAAACCACTTTTTTTTAGTTTAGTAAATCAACTCTTATTGATGAGCTTTCTTTGTTCTTCGGTTGTTAGAAGCTGAATGTTCCCTCCCTCCATGTTCTACTGTCCAGTAAAGTAGTTATTAACAAATATATGAGATCAAGATTATATGTTTTTTTAACCTAAATAGTATATTTGTATTAATAAAAGAGTGTGAGATTATAGAGAAGTCAAAATGTCAGGTAAAGAAGTTATTAATAAATATATATGAGATCCGGATTATATGTTTTTTTATCTTAAACAGTATATTTGTATTAATAAAAGAGAGTGTGAGATTATACAGAAATTAGAATGACAATGAAAATGAAGGAGGAGAGTTGTAAGCTTTTTTTATTAATCATTAATAAAAAACTTTTATTTCATATCTTTTCAAATTTTTTTATTTATATACAAAAATTTTCCAAAAAAATATAAACATTAAAATATATTCAAAATATATGTATTTGTTAATTAATAAGTTTAATCACAACTTTTTCTCTATTTGGTCTATAACTCAAGTTTGACTTGCCATGAGATTTGTCATGGGAGAGATTCAATGATGAAGTGAGAGTTCAAACATAAAAACCTTATTCCCTTTTGCAAGTTTAGTTCGGCAAGCTATAGGCCTCTTTATTAATTCTTCTTAAAACATGAAACAATGAAATTGACTTAAATTTATTGAACAATATCTCAATTTAGGTTAGAATAGTAGTCACTTGCACATTTGTGGGTCTGCAATCAATTACCAAAGCCCTTATAATATTTTGTGAATCCCCAATTATAATAATTTGGGCAATTCCTTTTCTTTGAGCAATCTTTAAGCTTTGAAACACGGCACAACCTTCTCTGATATTGTTAGTTTGTTAGTCAGGTGGCCAAGGCTCCATTCATTCATATAATTTTTTTCTGTTGAGAAATGACAACAAGAAATTCTAGTTTAATTTGTTTTTCAATTAAAATAGAATTCTATTCTCATAGCAACTTGCAAATAGTTAATTAAGCTTAATTAACTTAATTAACTTAGAAATTTCGAGTTGGAAGTCTCTCTGAAGTCATGTATATGTTCTCCCTGTATTCTAGGTGTAGAGGATGAGTTAAGTATAAGTTGTAATTTGTTAACTCAGTTTACTGAGTTAAGTCCAATTAAATTAGTTCCAAACAGTTTGAGGAACTAATAGTGAGTTAACAGTTAGTTAGTGCACTAATGCATTAACTAGTGCTACTCTAGTTAATTGAAGATTCCCTTATCAGAAACTCATGCATGTTGATTCTGAGAAAGACCCAGTTGAGACTAGAGTGCATGGACAATGTACTGTCAGTTGTATGATTTACTGAGTTGTATAGATCATGCATGTAATGAGGAACTGAACCTTGAAGGGGTTGCATAGTTTTGGATGCACTGGCTTCCCACTAATATGGGCTGATCAGCCATAGGAATTGCACAAGGAAATAGGGACTTGGAGAGCTACAGAATTGGCTAAGCATTGGCCAAGAGTTTGCTTGTGAGTTAGAGATTGATTTCACTGAGCATTGGAATTACTTTTGATAGAACAAACATTGCATTATCATCTTCGATTTCTAATATATGCAATACATAATAGTGGGGTTTTGAGTTGTGGCTTTCCCTGGATATTTATTGTGTTATGTTTATTTGATTGTCTTCCTCTTGTCGATTATTGTTTTCATCGATCTATTAGCTTCGGTTGGTTGATAGTAGAAGTAGTTTCTTGTCTCTTGCTTTAGTACATTACATGAGCTTATGAATCTACAAAATTTTCTACATAGTATTGGAGGTGAGGAAAGTATACTAGAGGAGATTTGAAAGTTTTGAGTTTTTGGGTTACAGGTGAAAGTCGAATTTGCAATACATACTTCAGGATCAGCAGATGGCATTCTACAGTTTATGGCTCGAGTATGCCTCGGAAGGTAGCTCGAATTTTATAGCCTAGAGAGATAGAATGGAGGTTGTGCTAGAGGATAATGGCTTGAAGGAATTTATTGAACATGGAATTCCTAAGCCAACAGCCACTGATGCACACAACTTGGTTAAATGGAAGAAGTGTGTGGTGAAGGCAAGGTGGATAATTTTTGAGGGAGTTCGAGACCACATTGTCTCGAGTATCCATGGCAAGGAAAATCTACATGCTATGTTGAAAACATTGACGAAATTGTCTTAGAACAACAGTGACCAAAGGAAGTTCACACTAAAGGACAAACTTCAAAAAATCAAAATGGAGAAAGGAAAAACTATTCCAAAATACTTGACCAAGTTCACTTAATGTTGTGATGAATTTGGAAGTGTTGGAGTCACGGTTGTTGAGGAAGATATGGTGAATATTTATCTTCTTGGACTCCCAAAGAGTTTACATAGTTATCAAGACTATGTCAATGGTCAGGAGAAGCTACCAGATTGGGAATGACTATGGTCATATTTGATGCAGGATGAGATTAGGAGGAACACCAAGGATGGCTCTTCATCAAAGTCTGATGATGAAGAGAATTGTGCCTTAGCGATTAAGGTGATGAAGGGGAAAGGTAAAGCTTCCCATTCTAGATCAAATTCTTATCATGGAGGTAAGGAGAAAGGCATGATGAAAGTTAAATGCTTTCATTGTCATAAGATGGGACGTTTTGCTACAAAGTTTCCACTCAAGAAGTCCAAGGAGAAGTCCTTAGGAGGAGCGTTGAGTGAGGCTTTGGCCTCTCAATTTGAATTGGAATTTTCCCTTATTCCATGCATGGTGTCATCAATGATGGGAAGTGTATGGTACTTAGACAGTGGAGCTTCATTCCACATAAAAGATAACAAAGAGTTATTCAGTGACTTGGAAGAGAAAGATCTCTAGATGCATATCGAGATGGGTGACGACAGAAAGTATAGTGTTATTGGATTGGGTACGATTACTTTTCAGAGTGAGCATGGGGCTCCACTCACCTTGAAGAATGTTATGTATGTACCTGGGCTAAAGTAGAACTTGGTATCCATTGCCATGCTTGAGGACAGAGGCTATGATGTGATCTTCCCGAAAGGAAAGGCATTCCTTCGACACATAGTCATGGGTTAGGTAAAAAAGATAAGGATTTGGGTAATGAATATCTATAAGTTGGAGGTAGACGAGTGTGCTACTTTGAGTTCAAAAGCAGAAAATATGAAGAGCCGAGACGTTGGCAAGTTGTGGCACAGGCGATTGGGCCACTTGCATCATCATGGGGCTTTGAATATATTGCAACAGATCCCTACCGGTCTTTCGAAACGTACGCTTGAGCAAGTTGATACATGCAAGGGGTGTACTTTGGGAAAATACACCAAGTCTTCCTTTCACAATAGAGAAAATCAAGCAGAGGCTATTCTAGAGCGAGCTCATTTATATGTGTGTGATCATTCTCGACAACATCCATGACTAAACACAGGTATTATGTTATATTTGTTGATGACTATTCTCGTAAATGCTCGATATTTTTCATGCAGAAAAATGACCAAACTTTCACAAATTTTTGTTAGTTGAAAGCATTGGTGGAGAAAGAGTCGGGAAAGAAGGTTAAAGCTCTATGGAGTGATAACAGTGGTGAGTATGTCTCAAACGTGTTTAAGAACTTTTGTGTAGCAGAAGGGATTAAACAAGAGTTGACAACACCCCATAACTCTCAGCAAAATGGGGTGGCTGAGAGGAAGAACAAAAGCATAGTAAGGGCACTGAGGGAAATGTTGCATGATCAGGGCCTACCACTACACTTGTGAGTGGAACCATGCTACACAACAATTTATGTTTAGAACTGTAGCGCACATCAGATACATAGGATGAAGACATCAGAGGAGGCTTATTCCTATAACAGGCCAGATGTTGGCCACTTCAGCATTTTTGGGTCATTGGTATATTTCCATGTGACCAAAGATACACTGAAGAAGCTTGAGATGATAAAAGAGTTGGGGATATCTTTTGGGTACACTAATACACCTCACAACTATTGGGTGTACATGCCAACCACTCGAATGATAGTGGTTCGCATGGATGTCAAATTCGATGAGGAGAAAGCCATGCAAGCTTCCCTTGAGAGGGAGCTTGAGCTAAATGCTATTGAGGAGCTTTTAGCTCCTAAGGTTGAGGAGCCTCAGATTGATGTGGACCAACCACATGCAGTGGTTTCGGTAGTGGATACATCCACTCAGGAAGAGTCTTAGAGAGATGGAAGAAAGTGCACCAAAGAGGCTAACAGATTGTTGGATGATGCACAAGAGAATGTGGGAGCACCCACTTCTTAGCACAGGAAAAGGAGGTCACCTCAGAGGTACACTGGATACATGGCTCTTATGGATGCATGTATTGTGACAGAGTCATCTTCCTTTCAGGAAACAATGCAGAAGTTGGTTTGGGTTGATGCCATGGTGGATGAGTATAACTCCAGAGCTCAAAACAGTGTTTGGGATGTGGTCCCGAGATCGGAGGACAAGTTAGTGGTGAGCTCTTGTTGGCTTTACAAGGTATGGAAATCTACAAATGGTAGTGTGGAGAAGCATAAGGCCATATTTGTGGCCCGGTGGCTTTTCACAAGTAGAGGGGATTGACTATGATGAGACCTTTTCTCATGTTACAAGGTACTCGTCAATCAGATCTATATTAGCACAACCAGCGCAGATGGGTTGGAAGATCCATCATATGGATGTGAAAAGAACATTACTTAATGGCATGATTGAGGAAGAGGTGTGCATATAGTAACCTGAAGGTTTTGAAACCTTTGACCATGAGTCGCATGCGTGCCGACTCAAGCAAGCATTGTATGGGATGAATCAAGCACCCTGTGTTTGGTACACTAGGATAGATAGCTACTTCACCAGGTTGGGATTCATGAAGAGTGAAACGAATGTGCACCTATACCACATAGTGGTGGAAGGTAAGTTGCTGATCATTGTATTTTATGTTGATGATCTCATATTGATAAGTGATGATTATTTTATCAAATATTGCAAAGAGGACCTTGTAAGAGAGTTTGAGATGAAGGACATGGGGCTCATGCATTAATTTCTTGGCATGGAGGTATGGCAAGGAGATGGGGAGTTATTTGTGTTTCATGGAAAGTATGTCAATGTGATACTCAGGAGATTCTGCATGGAAAGCAGTAAAACCTTGGAGATTCCTCTACCAAGTAGCTGGAGGAATGTGGATGCTACTTTAGGGGAAGTAGTGGAAGATATTGTTTAGAGGCCACTTGTGGGTTCAGAAATCTACTTCGTGAACAAATGACTGGATATGTGCTATGCAGTTAACCAACTTAGTCAGGGGATGGTTAGACCTACCAAGATGTATTGGAAAGCAACAAAGCATGTGTTGAGATACCTCAGGGGCACTTCTCAGTATGGGTTATGGTACAAACTGACAGAGGTAGTGAAGCTTCAAGGTTTCAGCAATGAAGATTGGGCAGGGAGTCCATTTGACAAGAAGAGCACATCAGGAGGGATCTTCAGTAATAATTCAATGATAGTTTCTTGGTACAATAGGAAACAGAGATCGGTTTCACTCAGTTTGGCAGAGGCAGAGTACATGGTTTCAAGTTAGGTAACAAGTGAGGCCATTTGGATGAGGAAGATCCTCGTTGGTTTTTTTTGTCAGCAAATGGATCCAACTGTGATTTACTATGATAATCAGAGTTCTATTAAAATCTCTGAAAATCTAGTTTTTCATGATCGGTCCAAGCATATTGATTCTGATATCATCATCTCAGCGATTGTGTATTGAGGTGGATTATGTTGTTAAAGTACATTCCCATGGAGGATCAAGATGCTAACATTTTGACAAAGGCATTGTCAAGATGTAAATTCAATTTTCACAGCGATAGGATCAGGGTAGTTGATAATCTCTTTCTTGTTGAGAGAGATTGTTGAGAAATGGCAACAAGAAATTCCAGTTTAATTTGTCCTTGAATTAAACTAAGAATTAAAATCAAATTCTATTCTCATAACAACTTGTAAATAGTTAATTAAGTTTAATTAGCTTAATTAGATTAGGAATTTTGAGTTGGAAGTCTTTCTGAAGTCATGTATATGTTCTCCCTATATTATAGGGGTCCACGATGAGCTAAGTATGAGTTTTAATTAGTTAACTCAGTTTACTGAGTTAAGTCTAGTTAAATTAGTTCCAAACTATTTGAGGAACTAATAGTGAGTTAACAGTCAGTTAGTGCATTAATGCATTAACTAGTGCTACTCCAGTTAACTGAAGATTCCCTCATCAGAAACTCATGCATGTCGATTCAGAGAAAGGACCAGTTGATACTAGAGTGGAGGGAGAGTGTATTATCATTTATATGATTTACTGAGTTGTATAGATCATGCATGCAATTAGGAACTGAACCTTGAAGGGATTGCGTAGTTTTGGATGCACTGGACTTCTATGAATATGGCCTGATCAGCCATACGAATTGCGCAAGGAAATAGCAAGTTGGACAATTTTAGAATTGGCTCAGTGTTGACCAAGAGTGTTCATGTGAGTTGGAGATTGATTTTACTGAGTGTTGAGGTTGTTCTTGAGAGAACAAGCATTGTATTATCATCTTGGATTTATGATAGATGAAATACATAATAGTGGGGTTTTGAGGTGTGGCTTTCCCCGGATATTTATTGTGTTATGTGTATTTTATTATCTTCCTCTTGTCGATTATTGCTTTCATCGATCAATTGGCTTCCACTAGTTGATAGTAGAAGTAGTTTCTTGTCTCTTGTTTTAGTACATTGCATGAGCTTGTGAATCTACAGAATTTTCTACATTTTCCAATAGAATCAAATATGATCCCCATACCTACCACCCTAAAACCATAAACCATATGTTAGATTATAATATTATATTAATATTATTAAATTATAAATTTTTATGCTATATTCTAAACTTTGTAATCAAATTAAATTTGGTTGTTTGACAAAGACAATGACACAAATTTTATCATGAAAATGATAGATTTAAGAACTATGAGATCTCTCTTGTAGAGTTTAGAATGTGAGAGGATGGTGTTCATTCTTTTAATGATGTCTTTTTATCAAAATAAAATTAATGTTTTTATAATATTTTATTTATGTTGTGTGATGTTTAAATGGAATTGGCTTTTAATGATTTAAAAGGTTATTAAATTTTATTATATTTTATATAATTAAATTTATTTGAGACACAGAGAAAAAATGGTATTAAATTTTGATTTCGTATAAATATTTGGTATTAAATAATAAGTATTTTAATTTGTTAGTCAAATGAGGTTTTCTTGGGTGATTGGGCGGAATACTAGATAGTGAAGTGATGTATACTTGCTAGTGACATGATGATTTAGGTTTAATTAAAAAAATACAACACACACCAGCATTTTACAAAGCCTACCAAATATAGAACTCTATTAATTTCATTAAATTATTCAAATCATTAATGCCATTTTTGATCACCAAGCCTAAATCTTATTGGCCAATGAGAATTAGAAGTTTACAAATTATGCTATTATTGTATGACATATGGCTATAATTTATTACAATGTTGAGTTGTTTATGTCATAAGTACATATTTTATGTTATGAAACCAGCGTCAAGAAAGATAGAAAAGATAGTTCAACGCCTTAGAATTTAGCCTCTTCGAGGGGGCAACCCCCTTTACATTACATAAATGAACAATTCTTGGATGATTCAAATGACAAAACCTCCTTTCTATATATAGGAGTCTAAGGAGTCACAGTATAACCCAACCGACCTAGCAATAATAATATAAAGCAACAAAAATAACAATAAAGGGATTCTATGGGGCACAGTAATAACAATATAGGTACAATAGGGGCACAACAATATTAATAAGGGGTATAACTACAATAGTAATGGGGTAATCACTAGTATTATAGGGACACAACATGCCCCTCTCCTTCAAAAAATTGTTGTCCTCAACGCTTGAGTAGTTCTAGATATTTCTGTATAAAATTCTCATCCTTCCATGTGGAATCTTTAGCAGATAACTTCTTCCACTTGATAACATACTCCGAAATTGATCGATTTCGTAGCTTTCAAGTTCTTGTTTCTGTGACTGCTTCCGGTTCCAATATAATTTTTCCTTCCTCATCAAGTTCTGGCAATATTGTTTGAACTGGGAGCTTGTCACCTATAAGCTTCTTTAAACATGAAACATGGAAAACTGGGTGCAATCGAGAAGCTGCAGGAAGCTCCAATTTGTATGCCATAGTACCAATCTTCTGCAACACCTTGTACGAACCATAATACTTTGGTGATAATTTATTATCCTTCTTAGCTTGATTGAGGGATATTTGGTTATATGGCTGTAGCCGTAGGAATAGCCAATCACCTACATCAAAACTTCTTTCGCTGCGATGTTGATCTGCCCGTTGTTTCATTCTATTATGTGCCAACACAAGGTTATCCTTTAAGAGTTGGAGGACTTGTTGTTGATGTTTGATGTGATGTTCCACTGCCAGAACCTTAGAATTTTCTCTTAAATATGATGTGATGGATGGTGGCTGATGCCCATAAAGTGCAATAAATGGGTCATTTTTGTTGTTGTATGGAAGGAAGTGTTATACGACCATTCCGCCAGAGGCAACCATTTGACCCTTTGTGTTTGTTTATCAAATACAAAGCAACGAAGATATCCTTCCAAACATTTGTTTACTATCTCAGTTTGTCCATCAGATTGAGGATGATAAGATGAGCTATGAGCTAACTAAGTACCAAGACAAGAAAATAATTATGTCCAAAAATTTCTAGTGAAAATGGGATCTCTGTCACTTACAATAATCTTTGGGTTTCCATGTATCTTTTGAATTGTTTCCATAAATGCAGTAGAAACTGTAGTGGCTTTAAATGGATGTGATAATGCACAAAATTGTGTGTACTTGGTAAGTCTGTCAACTACCACCATGGTGACACTCTTTCCCTCAGACTTGGGTAAACCTGTGATAAAATCCATTGAAACCTCCTCCTAACGTTGGCTTGGAATGGATAAAGGTTGTAGTAGACCTGGTGTCTTAATTGTTTCAACTTTATTTTGTTGGAAAACCAAACATTCCGCCACAAACTTTTGAATATCTGATTTAAGGCCATCCCAAAAAAACTCTTTCTTAACCCTGTGGTAAGTTTTTAAAAATCTTGAGTGCCCTCCTAAGGGAGAAGTGTGCAACTCCATAAGAATCCTTTGTTTTAGCTGGGAATTATTACAGAGGTATAAGCGATCTTTGTACCATAACAAATCATTTTTCCAACTAAATGTATCAAATGTACTGGAATCTTGTTGTAACTTTCGAATAAGTGCCTACACTTGTTCATCATTCTGCCATTCCTCCCTTGCTTCGTTTATCCAATCTGGTTGGATAATAGAAATGGCGCACAACAATGCTTCCACATCCTCATCCTTTATTGAGAGTGCATCTACCACCAGATCTTGCTTCCCTTTTTTGTAGATGATTTCAAAGTCATTACCCAACATCTTTGTGACCCACTTTTGTTGCTCTTCAGAGGATAATCTTTGTTCTAAAAAGCATTTAAGGCTATCATGATCTGTTTTTACCTTGAAGTTTCTTCCCATTAGGTGGGCTCACCATTTCTTAAGTGCATGGAGTATTGCCAACATTTCCTTCTTATAAATAGCTTTATGTAAAAACTTTCCCTTGATTGGATGACTTTCAAAAGAAATGGGTCTTTCATCTTGCATTAGAATAGCACCAATTCTATTTCCTAAAGCATCACATTCCACAATAAAGGTTTTTGTGAAGTTCGGTGTAGCTAAGACCGGTGCTTGGCACATTGCCTCTCTAAGATGTTCGAAGGCCTTTCTTGCTTCCAGAGTCCATGAAAATGCATATTTCTTCAATAATGTTGTTAGAGGTGCTGCTCTTCTCCCATAATTCTTAAAAAACTTGCGATAATACCCTCTCAATCCAAGAAATCCTCGCGGATGCTTTATGGATGTGGGGATTTTCCATTCCTTAATGGCTTTAATTTTTCTAGGGTCTACCTTAACTCCTTCATGAGATACAATATGACCTGGATATTCCACCTCTTGGAATCCAAAGAAACATTTGGATATTTTTGCATATAATTGTTTCTCCTCCAATAGTTGTACCACCCTGTCAACATGTTTAACATGATCCTTCCAAGACTTGTTGTAGATTAGTATATCATCAAAAAGTACAACACAAATTTTCTAAGCAATGGTTTGAAAATTGAATTCATCAAACCTTGAAATGTTGAAGGTGCATTGGTAAGGTCAAAAGGCATGACCAAAAATTCATAATGACCCTCATGAGTTCTAAATGTTGTTTTCAGAATGTCTTCAATCTTCATTTTGATTTTGATATATCCTGAATGAAGGTCCAACTTGGTTGAAGTAAATTGATCCATGCAATTCATCCAGTAATTCATCAATGAGAGGAATGGGAAACTTATCTTTAATCCCGGACACATGCACCATGATCCATCCTTATTGTGCACCAATACTACTAGAGCAGAGAAAGAACTTTGACTCGGTTGAATTATACCAGCCTCTAGCATTTCTGTAACCATATGTTCAATTTCACTTTTTTGGGCATAGGGATATCTATATGGCCTGATGTTTGGAGGAACACTTATTGGAATTAGATGAACAGCATGATCATGATCACGCATAGGTGGGAGACCTTTGGGAGTCTCAAATACCTTGGAATGATTGTCTGGGACTTTTTGGAGATCTGGAGAAATAGATGATTACGATGTGGAAGCATCTAGTGAACATAATTGTGCAATTATACCTCCTTGTTCCTTTTTTAGAAGCTTTATCATACCATTAGAGCTGATTATCTTTCGTGGTTTCCCTGCAATACCCCTTAATGCAACTTCCTTTCCTTCCATAGAAAATTTGATGAAAAGTTCTTGAAAATTAAAAGCTATCGTACCTAGGGATTGTAGCCATTTGACTCCTAGTACAACATCAACACCTCCCATTGGAATGAAAAGCATTGGGCTAGTCACTACATATTCTCCCATGGATAGCTTGATATTATGGCACTTTCCAGAGCAATTTATTGCTCCTCCTTTTGCAATCATGACTTGACGCTCTGGTGCTAGATATAGGAAGAAATTCAATTCTTTTGCTACCTTACAATGAATAAAATTATGGGTGCTTCCTGAATCAATCAACAATATTACCTTTTTCTTCTTGATTTGTCCTTCTATCTTGATTGTTTTAGGAGTGGTAATTCTAGCCAATGCATTACAAGATATGGTTGGATTCCTTTCTTCTTTATCTAGGCTTTCTTCTTGGAGTATATCCTCTTCTTTTGACCTTTCTTTCTCCTTTTCTTCTTCCTCTTCACAATCTATGTAGAATAATTTCTTCCCAGCACACTTATGACCTTTAGTGTATTTTCTATCACAACTGTAACAAAGCCCTTTTGCTCTTTTTTCTTCCAATTGTTGTGGTGTCAACCTTATAGGTTGTGGAAGACTAGGGGCAACAACACGTCCGTCTTTATAGTTGTGAGTGGTATGCTTTCTGGTTACCATAATTTTTCTTTCCATTTTTCTTGCTAACCTGAATGCCTTCTCTAATGAATCAGGTTCCCAAAGGCAAACATCATGTTGGATATTATCCTTTAAAGACCCTTTGTACACATCAATCCTATGCTCCTTTGGAATATCTTTTACCCTTATGTTCAATTTTTGGAACTCCTCAATGTGCTCCATTATTGAACCCTTTTGTTTGAGACTTATCAATTAACTAAAAAAAGTGTTTCTTTTTGTATCCTCATAATTTGCTATCAATTCTTCCGTAAAAATTGCCGAAGTGATAAATTGTTTACGAGAGAAAAGCCATTGATACCATACAAACTGATTTGGTTCCAAATATAAAGTTGCAATATGTACCTTTTGTGTGTTTTGCACATTATTGAGATCGAAAAATTGCTCCATCTATAATATCCATGTAGCGGGATCCTTGCCATCAAACTTCCTCATATCGATTTTTGGAATATGGTGGGTCTTCGATCCCAAATTAGAGTCTATGATATTATGATTAACAATTTTTTTGTTCACATCATGAGTTTCCTTACTACCTTTTCACCATTAGTAAGTATTTCTTGTAGAAAATTTGTCAAATCTGTCTTCAAATCTGCCATCCCTATATTCAAATTTGTGTTCAAATCTTTCTTTAAATTATCCATCTTAGCTTCCATGCCATTTATCTTATCTTCTGTTAACTTTTGTGAGAGTGACATTTTTGCACTTGTTCTTGTAATTTTGATATATCATGTAGCATTTCTTCCTCTTCTTCATGAATCATGCTAGAGCTTTCAGGTTCCTTACTATGTGTTTTCATTTTCCTTCCTCGAGGCATCAGTTACCGATAATAATGCTCTACTATCCCTTTGAATTCCTTCAAAATAAAACTTCAAACCAATCTTAAGCAAAAATTTAAAAGAATCTACACACCTTTTTTCACTTTGTAGGAGCTCGATATTGCCTCTGATGTATCTTTGTACTTTCAGAACATCCAGTTCTGAAATTGTGACCTATGGTAGCCCTCTGTGCCCTCTTTCTAATTCCACCAGTCTAATCCAAATTGGATTCTCCAAGGAAGAGTTATGCGAAATCTCCCTCAGTGACCTGATTATAAACTAGTTTAGTAGAGCGAACTTGTGCGACGTGCCATGAGTCACTATTTTTACCTTTCCCTCTGAAAAATATATAGAAGAAAGTAAAGTTATTCCTCTTTCTACTCCTTCTTACGAAATTTGAATCCACTACATAGAGAAAAAGTTATGACAATTCTCCCCAGGTCACCTGTTTGGAATGTAATTCAGTAGTTTGCAAAAAGACCAACTTCCTCAGATCATATCTTTGCAAATATAGCGTAAAAACCTCTAAAATTTGGACCTAAGATTTAGCGCGATGTCTTCTCAAATGGGTTTTTTTTGAACTTCTGAAGCTTCGCTGGAAAAAAATTTATAGCGAAAATACCACGATGACCTGTTTGGAGCAGCGAAACCCTAGAATCCAAAGCTCTGATACCAAATGTTATGAAACCAGCTTCAAGAAAGATAGAAAAGATAGTTCAACACCTTATAATTTAGCCTCTTCGAGGGGGAAACCTCCTTTACATTACATAAATGAAAATTTCTTGGACGAATCAAATGACAAAGCCTCTTTTCTATATATAGGAGTCTAAGGAGTCACAATATAACCCAAGCAACCTAACAATAATAATATAAAGACACAAAAATAAAAGTAGAGGGATTCTATGGGGCACAGTAATAACAATATAGGGGCAATATGGGCACAACAATATTAATAAGGGGTATAACTACAATATAAATGGTGTAATCACTAGTATTATAGGGACCCAACATTTTACTCCTTGAGTGTTGTCATTTTATTGATTCTCCATTACTACAATTTACATTTGGAGAGACAAACTTGACATCTCTTAGTAGAATCGTATGAACATATGCTTTCATTTCACTGTGTCATTGTATCTTGGGATTACTTAAACAATGAGATTAGAGCATTTTAAATTACTAGAATCATTTCAAATCCCTATCGTGTATGCATCACATATGGATCCTTTAGTACAGTGCTATAGCTTATTGAAATAATTTAAGTATGACCTCATAGGTTACTCATAAACATCATTGTAGAAATTTTAGGGGAGGACTCTACCAACGATAATGACCCTATCAATGCACTAGTATTCTCAATATTTTCTCTAACGACAAGCTCAAATGAATATTTTTACTCTTTTTCAAATTTCAATATCTACTACAACTTGCTTGTTATCTGGTAGAAATTTTAGTCGAACACTATACCTAAGATATTGGTCCTCTCAATGCACTAGTCTTTTCAAGTTGTTGTCTAACTGCAAGCTCAAATGGGCATGCTTAATCTTTTCCAAATTTCAATATCTACTACAACATGCATATTGTATGGGGATATTGACACTTGCACATATTCATTTGAAAACTATATTTTAAGATTCCTAGAAAGATGGATATGTCATTCCCCATGGAAGTTGCGCTTCACCAAGATTCTTAAAAAAAATCCTAATTATAATGTAGATATTATGTATTATACATGATCTCACAATATTCTCTTTACTAATGCTCCTACTTCCTTCCCATCAGTTTCCATAATTGATAAAAAAAAAAATTATCCCTAATTTTACCAAGTTATTTATTTGTTGTTTTAGAGAAAGAATCTAAGAATTAGGATTAAAATCATTATCTTGCAGAATTTTAAGAAGAACAAACATTGGTATACAATTGGTATACATGTTCTTTCCATTTGAATTTTATCTTTTTCCCTTTTCATAATGATGGACATCAATGCTATAAACCAAATGTGAGGGTCCCTAGACATCAACACTATAAATCAAATGTGAGGCTCCCTTCGCAAGATATAGATGTTTATATAATTAAATTTATTTAAAAAATGGAAAGAAAATATTTAAAATCAATTTTTTATTTTTTATAAATATTTGGTATTAAATAATAAGTATTTTGAACATTTCTAATTTCTAATTTCTAGATTAGTAACATATCTAATTTCTAGATTAGTAGATGGAGCTCTGCAATCTGAACTAGGTTTTTAGTTAGGGTTTGGCGCTGGTAACCATGGGGGGGTGTGGAGGAGGGAGTTATGATCCCTCCTACAATCAAATAGCCGTGAACAGAAGCAAGGGCACTAGTCGACATCGCTTCAAGAAACCACCGAAGGTGATAACTGAGGATATTAACTCAGGAAATATCAAACCTCATGGATAGAAAGAAAGTCATGAGGAAGATAGCAGGGAGAAGAGGAAAGAGGGTGGTAGTCAGAAAGTTTCACCTATGAGCACGACAGGGGTGTGTAAACCCAAGTTGACCATTATTCCTCGGGTCATTTTAAGCAACCCAACGCTACAGGTGCACAAAGAGCACATGGCGGAACACGTGGTTATATGCAAATTTATGGGGATTTGGCCGACAGAGAAGGCCTTACACGCATGGATAAGGAACCACTGGAAACCAAAGGGGAAAATAAACCTTCACCTTGTATCCAAGGGCTTCTTTATAGTGGTGTTGATGAGCTTAGAAGATAAGGACAGAGTGTTCGAGGGAGGACCCTATTTTTACGCTGATGCAAGCCTTTACATGTGACCATGGGTGATGAATTGTCTCCCAGAACAAGAAACATTCACTTTAGTACCAGTATGGATAAGGCTATATTCCCTTCCTTTATATTATTGGTTTCCACAGTCTCTAAAGGCTATCGGAAATAAACTATGGCGTTTTATAAAAATATTAGATGTGACTGTAAGAGGTAAATACACTTCTTTCGCTCGGATTTGTGTAGAAATGGACTTATCTGGGGCACTTCCAGATCATATCATTTTACAAGTGTATGATGAAGAATGGGTGCGGGTGATGGCCTATGAACATGTCCCATTTAGGTTCCATAAGTGCCATGAACACGGGTACCTATACAGAGACTGCCCATCAGAAAAACTAGAGAACAACACAAAAACCACCATAAGCAAAGATCCAGAGGGTTTTACTAAGGTGGGGGGCAAAGGGAAAGGAGGAAAGAGGTACCAAAAGAAAATCAACAAGGATGGACAACTGAGCCACAATAGTTTCAAAATCTTAGAAGAAGTTGGAAACAACGGGGAAAACCAGGAATCGAAGATTAATACCAATGATAAGGACAGGGATGCTAGCATGGAGGATATACGATAGAAAAACCAGCAAAAGGATGATCTACTGAGAATTGTGGAGGTCAGTAGGGACCATGAGATGACCCCAAGTGAGGCAGGAATGGAGGACCTTGAACTACAGGTAATCCTTGAGAGGGAGAACTTAGATCTAGAAAAGCTTTTGGAGCAAGGTATTGCCAAAGGGGTTGACTCCCTGCCAAAGGAGGAGTTTGACAGGGTTCAACAACTCTTCCTCTAGAGATCTCAATCAAAGGGCTCTAGAGTCAAAAGAAACCATGACAACTAGGAGAATAGAGGGATGAAAACAATGGAGGAAACACTGGGGCACTCTTCCAACAATCCGGGTAGGAAAAGAGGAAGAAAAAGATAGAATGAGCTTCTAACCGAATGTGGAAAACTCATGATTAACTCAGGTAAGATGAGAGATATCATGAGATACTCCTTTATAAGCCTTTCTTAATGAAGCTTACAACCCAGAACATTAGGGGCCTAGGAAGTAAAAGGAAACAAATAAATCTCAACAGTAGAATAAAAGAAGAAAAACAAGATATGGTTTTTATTGAGGAAACTAAGTGTTCAATGGACAAGATCAGAGAAATACATAACAAATGGTTAAGAAAGTATGAGTATCTAGAGGTTAAGGCAGATAAATCAGCAAGAGGGATTCTTATGCTTTGGAATCCCCAAAAACTTGGAATCCTCAATGCGGAAGTGTCCAAGAACTATCTATTGTTGGTGATTCAACCTTTGGGTGATAGGGAGACTTATATGATTACAAATGTCTATGGTCCTCAAAAACTAGAAGACAAACTCAAGCTCCTCACTTCCCTTGAGGAGCTGAGAGAGATATATCCTGATATGCCCTAGACTCTGGCAAGGGATTTCACTATGATTAAATCTCGTAGAGAGAAAAAAGGTGACACCGGGACACTAGGCACAGACTCCATTTCCTTCCAAAACTTCATAAATAAAATGAGACTAGTTGGTGTTGAAACAATAAATTGCACTTTCACCTGGAACAACAAGAGAGGAGGGGCTTCTCAAGTTTCCTCTAAACTAGATAGATTCATAATCTCAGAGGACCTCCTTCTCACATGCCTTGACATGTCAACTCTAATCCTTCCCTTTGGAGGCTTGGACCACTGGCCTATCCAACTTGAAGATGATTTTATGGGTACACCGAGGAACAAACCTTTTAGGTTTGAAAATTTCTAGCTCTCTCACCCGGACTTCACCAGCAATATTGAAAAATGGTGGATGGAAGATTTTCCCATTCAAGACACAAAAATGTTTATGATGCAACAAAGACTTAAGCACACCAAATCCAGACTCAAAGATTGGAACAAGAAAGATTTTGGTAATGTTTTTTAAGCCAAAAGATAAGTTGAACAGAAACTCCAAGGGATTAATCAAATCATAATCACAGATGGTTTTACCGAGGAAAGGAAAACTCAAGCTGAGTCTCTTCAGAAGGAATGGGAAGATAGGTGCATCCAAGAGGAGATATTTTGGAGGAAGAAATCGAGAGTGCAGTGGATTAGAGAAGGGGAAAAGACACAGTTTTTTCATAAATCAACTTTGGATCACGAGGAACACAACAAAATTTCAAAACTCAAAGATTTTCAATGGAAATAGCTTGTCTCCCACAAAGAAATGGAATCTATACTATTACAACACTTCCTTAGCATTGCAAAGGAGCCTCTCTTAGACAAGCCACGGTTCATTAAAAATTTCACAAAGTATACTCCCAAGCTTGTAACAAGGGAAGACAATCACAATCTTAATAGGCCAATGTCTGAAGATGAGGTCAGTGAAGTTATCAATGAGATGCAAAATGGGAAATTTCCTGGCCGAGATGGATTCAATGTGGACTTCTTCAAAGCATGTTGGAAAACAGTCAAATAAGACATCCATGATGTAGTGGAAGACTCTAGAAGATCCATAATGGTTTTGAAGGCTCTCAATGCCTCTTTCATAGCTTTGATACCAAAGTAGGAAAAAGTTATGACACTGGACAGATTCAAACCCATAGCTTTATGTAATGTGGTATACAAGATTATTTCCAAAGTGATCGCCAATAGACTCAAGCCCCTTCTTCCAACTCTTATCTCAGAGGAGCAAACTGTTTATGTGGAAGGAAGAGAGATTCTCAATAACATCATACAAGCTCATGAGGTGGTACACTCTCTTAAGATAAATAAGCAAGTTGGCATGATCATACAGCTTGACCTAGTGAATGCATATGGAAAGCTAAGTTGGTCTTACATCAGGATAGTGTTGAGAGCTTATGGTTTTGACCACAACTAGATTAGATGGGTTATGGCCCTAGTATCCACGGCTAGTTTTTCAATCCTGCTTAATGGTTCACCCTCAAGAACCTTTATGCCTTCTAGAGGTATCAGACAAAGATATCCGCTCTCCCCCTTCCTCTTTGTGCTCATGATCGAAGGGCTAGGTAGAGCGATAAAAATGCAAGTGCTGAAGGAAGAATCCAGGGGTTGAAACTTACCATAGATGGAGCTGCTTCAACTCACCAACAATTTGTGGATGATACTATGCTGCAGGGAATTCACACGGTCAAGGAAGCCAAAGCTTTTAAACAAATCTTGAACGACTTTATTATGGTTACTGGAATAGAGGTAAGCCTTGACAAATCAAAATTTTTCTTTTTTGACACTGACATTTCTATTCAGAGAAACCTTACCAGAATTCCAGGGTTTCAAAGGGACCAATTACCTTCTAAGTACCTTGGAATGCCTCTTGCGGACAAACCTCTGAGCAAGGGAGTGTGGGAGATGGTAATTAACAAACTTTAGGAAAAGATCAGGAAATGGACTTACAGGTCTTTGAATTTGGTAGGGCGTCTTGTGCTAACAAAGGCTGTCCTGCAGGCCATAACCATTTTCGTGTTGTTAGCTCTTCCTGCTCCTAAAGGAGCTATGCAACATATTAGGAATATTGAAAGAGATTTCCTTTGGGGAAAAGGGGAAGAGAAAAAGAAGTGGGCTTTGGTAGCTTGGGAAAAGCTCTGCAAACCTAAGGCCCATGGTATTTTGGGGCTTCACAACCCTGAAATCCTTAGCAGAGTATCGAGAGCCAAACTATAATGGAGGTGGCTCAAGGAATCAGCTACCCCTTGGGCTAAGCTTTGGAAGTAGAAATATGCAAATAACTGCTAGGAGAGGGTTCATATCAGAATGTCAAGAATTATCAACGTCTCTCACATTTGGAACCTTGCTTGGGTAAATAGAGCCATTTTCCAACATCATAGTTTCTGGGAGATCCAAGATGGGAACCTTGCAAGGTTTTGGGAGGATAACTGGCAGCAGGAACCAAATTTGTTTAGACAAGAATTAACTGCTCTAAAAAATGACACTAATAACAAAGGTTTAGTTATGGTAAGTGACTTCCAGGATTAGGTAAGGGACAATGGTAAATGGAGAATGTGGATGAATCTTGGTTGCAGTGAAGAGAGTCCTTCGAAGGAGCAGGTAGATTCCCTTGCTCATGACTTGGAGCAGAGGAAGATTTTGGTATCTTCCTCGTCTGACCAACTGAGATGGGGTTGAAACACCGAAGGCACTTTGAACCTCAAAGAAGCTAAACGCATGGCCGTAGGTTTTGATTATCCAAACCCTGATCAAGTGTGGAATGACCTTTGGAAGAACCTGCAATGGAAGAAAATCAAATTGTTTATGTGGTTGGTTCACCAAAATAAAATTCTCACATGGGAGAATCTTCTAAAAAACAGATTTGTTGGCCCATCTAAATGCCATCTATGTGGCTTACAGGAGTAGACGATGGAGCATTTACTAAGCCTCTGCCCCTTCACCTCTACCATGTGGGATTGGGTGGCTACAGTCTTCACGCAAACAAACAGGGACAATCTCCGCATCACAAACACTTTGAAGAATTGGAGGAAAAATTTCCCAAGTAATGAAATCATTAACAAGGCTTGGACTCTGGTTCCAGAATTTATTATCTAGGATGTATGGAAAGAACACAATGACAAGATCTTGAAGAAGCAAATAGGCTTGACCGAGAGTATCATTGTCCAAATTTTACGACAGCTTAAGGATATAGTACGAGCCCTTATGTGGAAAATTCCTGAGGACCTCACTTCACCCCAGGATGCTTGCATACTAATTTAGTTGGGTCTCCATTATCTGGTTCCGCAAGGCACTAGCAACGGTGTGAGCAGAACAACTGCTAGTAAAGATATCTAGCAACCTCCTCCTCCTCGTTTTTTGAAAATCAATATAGATGGGGCCTCTAAGGGAAACCCAGGGATCGCTGGCTATGGAAGTGTCATAAGAGATGAGAAGGAAGCATAAAGAATATCTTCAATAGTCATTTGGGGACTGCCACAAATAACATGGTGGAGCTTATGGCCTTAGAGCAGTGCCCGGAAATCCTGATGGAGGCAAATTTACAAAACACCATCATTGAAGCTAACTCTGATCTAGTCATTAATGCGGACAAGAAAATGTGTAATGGTACGACACATGGAAAAGTGTCAAAACATTGGAGGCTCTAGCAGGTCTTTCAGTGTATTCATTCCCACTTGCAAACCCTGAGAACTGTCAGGGCTCAACTTTGTTCATGTGAGAAGGAAAGTTAATATGTTAGCTGATCATTTGGCGAAGGAAGGGGTGCTATGTAAGGAAAGCTACATTTGGTATGAATGGGAGTCTATACCCACTAGTAAACTGCATGATGACTGTCAACGAAAGGTAGACAAAGACATGGTGAATCTCCAGACCAATGAAGAATGTGTAGGAGGAAGACCAGTGGGAGATGAAGGAATGGAATAAACCTGAAGTGAAGAGAAGGATGAAGAGGTAAGAGGAAGGAATGATATAAACATGAAGTGAAGAGAAGGATGAAGATGTGGGGTAATTATGCATAGGAGCCGTTAGATCATGGAAGATCAACGGACATAAATGGTGGAAAAGATAAGTGGGAATAGCGAGAGTAGGAGAGGGCGAAAGTCCTTGAGCCTTATTGAAGGACCACATTTAATCCTGATAGTCAATCGTATTCCTTTGCGCTGATGTCACTTGCTTTTATGGTGGTTCTGTTACCTGTAACCCACATGCTACTTAATAGTTGTAGACCGTAGGTTTTAAGCGCCCCCGATCATCGAAGGGATATTGGGTTTTAATGTGGAGGGAGGTTAAGTCTTAGAGCAGACCCGAAAATTTTAGACCAAAGGTTTATTGTCTTTTTTGGGTCTGGAAAGTGGTTAAGTGGTGCACTAGTTTCCAACGCATTACTTTTTGATTGGATATCGGATTTCAAACTGGAGCGAGGTTAAGACTAAGTTCACCCCCGAACTTTTATAAACCAAAGGTTCATTGTCTATATTGGGTCTGGAATGCGGTTAAGTGGTGTACAAGTTTCCAGAGTGATGCTTTTTGATTGGATATCGAGTTTCAAAGTGGAGGGAGGTTAAGGCTAAGAGCGGACCCGAACTTTTATAAACCAAAGGTTCATTGCCTATATCGGGTCCGTAAAGCAGTTAAGGGGTGCGCAAGTTTCCGAAGCGATGTTGTGTCAATCGCCGAATCAAGAGCGACACTGACGATGGAGATTTATTCATAGTTAGTCTTTCAGTAAAAGAGGGTAAATTTGTTTTGTTGTATGATGTTTAGGGTATTGTTGACCCTGTTGTTTGTTTTCATCAACAGGACTATCTTCTACTAGTCTTTACACTTGTAAAGTCATGTACCATATGTAATCATGTTTTTTTGGTTAATTGAAGGCTCCACTCTTATTTGACCAAAAAAATAAAAAGACAATAAGTATTTAAATTTTTTAGTCAAATGAAGGTTTTTTGGGTGATTGGGCGGAATACCTGCTAGTGACATGATGTTGTAGATTTAATTTTAAAAAAATACAACACACATAACAATTTAACAAAGCCTACCAAATATAAAACTCTATTAATTTCATTAACTTATTCAAATCATTAATGTCATATTTAATCACCAAGCCTAAACCATATTGGCCAATGATAATTACAAGTTTAAAAATTATGTTATTGTTGTATGACATATGGCTATTCCTTTTTTTTATTATAGTGTTGAGTTGTTTATGTCATAAGTAGATATTTTACTCCTTCAGTGTTGTCATTTTATTAATTCTCCATTACCACAATTGATGTTTGGAGAGACAAACTTGACATCTCCTAGCAGAATCCTATAAACATATGCTTGCATTTCTTTGTGTCAATGCATCTTGGGATCATTTCAATGACCTAGTATGTATGACATCACATATGGCCCCTTTTGTATGCTACTCTAGCTTATTGAAAGAATTTAAGTATGCATAGTGTGTATGACCTCATAGGTTTCTCATAAACATCATTGTAGAAATTTTAGGGGAGCACTCTACCAATGCTATTGACCCTATCAATGCTAAATTATTCTTAATATTTTCTCTAACTACAAGCTCAAATGAATATGCTTACTCTTTTTAAAATTTCAATATCTACTACAACTTGGTTGTTATCTCGTAGAAATTTTAGTGGAACACTGTACCTAAGATATTGGAACTCTCAATGCACTAGTCTTTTCAAGTTGTTGTGTAACTACAAGCTCAAATGGACATGGTTAATCTTTTCTAAATTTCGATATCTACTACAAGTTTCCTATTGTATGGCGATATTGACACTTGATCATATTCATTTGAAAACTATATTTTAAGATTCCTAGAATGATGGATATGTCGTTCCCCATGGAAGTTGCACTTCACCAAAATTCTAAAAAAAAATCCTAATTCTAATATAGATAATATGTATTCTACATGATCTCACAATATGGTTTTTCACTAATGCTCCTACTTTTTTCCGATGATTTTCCATAATTCATAAAATGTTTTTATCCTTAATTTTACCAAATTATTGATTTGTTGTTTTAGACAAAATAATCTAAAAATTAAAATTAAAATCATTATCTTACCTAATTTTGAAAATAAAATTTTGTGAAAAACATTGGAGCTATCATTCCACTAATATTTTCAAAATAACATTTCTATGGAATATGATATCTTGAGAGTTAATCCATTCCTCAAAAGTAATAAGATAATAACATCACCGCAGGTAATTAAGCTTCTCATTTTCTCTATGAACTTTGAGGTTAGCCAAGTGCTCATTATCCTTAAAATGATAAAAATGAAATATATAATTTAATTTTCTTAACCATCAAGGTCCATCAAATCGCATTTAAACTTTCGTTTATTAATTTTATATAAAATGTGCAAGTATATCTTTATACATTATAATCATACAAATATATTATCATTAAATGATAAATGCAAAAAAAACATCTAAAAAATATAATTATGCAACTATGAGAAATGAAGAATATATTATCAGGTCAAGATACTTTAGAATTCATATCAATATTCCTTTAGGTGTGATTCAACTTACTATTTCTCATTAATGACAATTAAAACTTTATTGAAAAAAATTTAGTTCCTATATCTTTAATGATGACGTCGTCTTATTTTTTCCCGTTGTATTATTATGAAAAAAGATAATAGTTTGTATTATGATTTTTATATAGAGTAGAAATTCAAATATTTAATATATAAGACCAAACTTGATAAGGGTGTAATTTCTACAACATTACTAGAAATTTTATGAGAATATTACACCAAAAGGGACTAATAATAACCATCTAACCGAAAACTTTATTGTGTAGGATCACAAGCACTGGAACCTGTTATGGTAGTAAATGCAACAATGCAAATGATGTGACGTTTTATCTCGGGTAGTTTAGCATCCATCCGCTCCATATGGAATTGCATCTTACGTTGCTCCAATTTGACATCAGCGAAATGTGAAAAGATACTATACTAATCAAATTGTCTTTCCATGAGTATTTTACCCATTAAGGTTTTAATCTTCCAATATAGAAATAGGGCCTAGAGGTACTACCTCCTACAATCCCTAGTGTGCTAGGGTCTGGGATCAGTTGTCCAAATTCCTTAAGAAGTTCCAAATCTAAAATTGCATGATAGTCTCTGGAAGCCATGGCTTCTAAATTTTACATTTCATTACGAGTGTCTTGAGGTATGTTTTCACAGAATAAATCCTCATCCTCCTAGGCTTGTTGGTGGTCGCAGTTCCTTCCCTAAGGGCCCCAACCCCAGCCCCTCATACTCTATGTCTGCATGGTGGCAAGTTGGTAGGGGTATATCCGAATATAAACACTACACCGAGCATTATATGTTACAGAATAGATAACCCACCACAAGTTCCTTTACATAGGGACTGCAAGAGAAAGTACACTGCTAAAGCCATAGTGAAAGAAAGCTCGCCTAGGAGTTATGCAACAACACAACTTTAGCAACCAAATAAAGATGCAATAAATATAACAACTAGATGTATGACTAAAACCTCATCGCCAAGTTCTCTACACAATGGTCGTAAGAACACTGAACCCACAAAAATCCTAGACAAAGAAGAACCACACCACAAGTCTCTAGAAAAACACCTAGCTATCAGCTGAAGCAGAAAGGGACCCTATTACGGACCTAGCAAACAATACAAATGTATCACAAATATCATTTTGCGATAGTGAACCCATGCTATACACCATTTTTTAATACCATTGTTGGAGATAAAACACCAAAAAACAAACCAAGATAAAAACCAAGATACAACTATAGAGTTGTAAGGCAAGATAGAGATAAAATTGCAGATGAAACAAAACCACACAGCCAGTCTCTAGGGAAACCATATGGGATCAACCGAATTAGAAAGAAGTGCTCTCTTAGGCCCAGGAACCAACCCATTTGCACTGCCAATATCGTTGTTCCAACAATGAATCCAAGCTATAAGTCAATTAATATCAATATCACTGGAAATAAGACTCCACTAGGCAAGACAAACTTTAAACCATGACACAATTGTAGAAATGTAAAACCTGACAAGGATTAGAGTTACCATGAAATAGATGAGTTGTTGGAAGGTTTTCATTATCAAGGAATCTGCAAACCCCTGTTATCAAAAGTGAGCTAATGCACTAGGTTCCTTCCTCCCCTAAACAGATGCCTCTATTCCATAAGAATATCCTTCAATATTGCTAACAATTCCCTTACTCTAGAGCTAACACACCACCCGTCCTGCTACATTGAGGTTCCAAGGTGAAGCCTTAGGACAACTAGTTGGGGCAAGGGGTTGAGGTTCCCCCAAACAAACATTCCGCCAAAACTTTGACATCCCACTAAGAGGAATTTTAACCATCTAAGGAAGTTTCAAGACTTTCTGAGTTTGCATGTGAATGCATGCTTGAGGGTGGCCATGCCACCCCTTGAATGAATGTTTGACATTCTGACTGCTACTAACGCGATGAATGCTAATGCCTATATCACCACCAACCACACTTTTCACCCCCATCCAGGAGTTTTTACTTTCTCCAGGGAAAATTTTAAGAACCCTCCTAAATTTACATGTATAATAAATGGGCGAATCTCCATGGTATATAGGAAAAATGGAAGGCGATTTTATCAATAATATGATATGTATATATAATTTTTTGGCGAATCTGTCACCAGGCATGGCGAATATTTTACTCAATTATAAAATCGTTTGTTTATTGAATACACAAATGAAATCATTGCATTTCTTTAAAATATCTTTTGAAATCAAAATTACCGAAATTACATATCGATAATCTAGTGGGTGTAAGATAAAATTCACCCATGCCATTCACAGAAAGCATGAGAAAAAGCCTAATACTATATATAAAACCAAGAAAAATTCAAATTCATCACTTCTAGGGACCTCATAGCCACCCTGCCAATACACAAGTATGTTCCTATTTGCAATTAGAAAAATTACCCAAATTACAATCTGTTTACTCCCTGCCAATACACAAGTATTTTCCCGTTTACAATTAGAAAAATTACCCAAATTACAATTTGTTTACTCCAGCATATGTTGGAAAGTAATAGAAGGATGACTAGTGCAATCAATCCATTCCTTTTAGCCCTGGATTTGTTTCAGTTTAAAACAGGAGTATACAAATATACTTGTCCAATGTCTATGCTTTAACCATTCACCTTAAGATGTTTTTACAATATAATTTCCTTTAGTTTCTTATTTAAATCTTTCATTATCATAAAAACCTACTTATATCCATCTTAACTTCCACATCTAACACCTAGGGATGAAATCTATTTATCCCTCTGAGCACTTGGTAGACCCAGAATTAATATGGATCTAAGATAGAATTTCCCCTTTAAATAGTCTATGCTCACATGAATACCATGGGTTATCATAAACCTGGAACTTAAAAATTACTATTAGTAATTTATAAAAATTAATAAAATTCATAGTTGATTTTTATTTTATTTTTATTTTAACCAAGCTAAAATGTTTAACATACATTAAATTACAACATCCATTTTTACTCTTGATCGGATCAAATATTTTTTCACTCTATGCTATTTTGCATATCACCATATTTGATACATCTCAGGGGTTAGTAGATCTAGAGTAAAGATGGATCTATTCTGGTTTAATTCCCCCATTTAAATAGGCTACATTCCAAGTGAATTCCATGGGTCAATACTATGTGCCATTTTGGTGAATACCATGGGTCAATACCATGTGCCATTTTTATTTTTATTAATACTAATATTAGGGTTAATAATGTTTTTTTGCATGGTATTAATATAAAAAAATAAAAACATGTTTTATTTGTACCATACCTCTGGTTTATTTATATTTTTATTAATTTACCATACCATTCATAAATACAAGGTGACTTATGGAGTAAATATAAAAAAATGTTTTATTTGTTTACCATACCTCGCTTATTTATATTTTTATTAATTTACCATATCTCTTTTACAAATATGGTATTTGGCCCATAGGATTCACTTAAATAAAACCTCTTTCTTGAGCCTTCATAAATAGAACGAGAGTTATGGACTAAATATAAAAAGAGGTTTTCTTTATTTACCATGCGTCTAGTTTATTTATATTTTTATTTATTTACCATACCTTTTGAGTAAGTATAAAAGACGTTTTATTTATTTACCATACCTCCACTTTACTTATATTTTTATTTGTTTACACCCTTGCATGTATATAAGGTGACTTACAGAATAAATATAAAAAATGCTTTATTTATTTACCATACCTCTCATTTATTTTTATTAATTTACCATACCTCTCTCATTTATTTTTATTAATTTACCATACCTCTTTTATAAATATGGTATTTGGGCCTTTGGCCCATAGGATTCACTTAAATAAAACCTATTATTGAAAATGGGCGAGTGGATTCACTTAAATAAAACCTATTCTTGAAAATGGGCGAATGGAAGGTTGTAACTTCTAATTTCAAGGGCTAAATTTACATTTTTTACCCTCTCCCTTAAATAAGGTGGGCTATTTGAGGTGATTTGTAAAAATGTACTATGATACAAAATATTCGCCCACTAAAAATTTAAAACCCCTTAATTTCGCCAAAGGGTGAACATTCGCCCCTAAAATCACCCCTAACTTTCTCCTTTATTTTAGTATTTTGATTTTTTTTTTTCTTAATTTTTGTAGCCTTCATATTTATATGTAGAGATGTTGTAATACAAGCATAGATCCATCTTAAGTACGAATATAACACACGAGCAAATTTCTTCAAGTGCAAACGTTTTAGAGTGTAAAATACAATGTGTTATTTTTCATTGTTGAATAAATTGTATTTTTGAATGTTAAATAGAATATATATAAGACCAAATAAACTTTTTAAAGTGAAACTTAAATTTTTCATGATATATACATATTTTTTTATATAGAATGACATATAATATATATACCTAATTTACATGAAAATATTTTACATCACATGTACATTGATAAATTTTATCATGCAAAATACATTAATATATTTTTAAGTATATGTCAATATTAATTCATATTAAAAGATTTTAGTGATAACCCACATTCAATATTTTTTTATATACAACATTAAATTGTTTTATTTTAACAATTTTTTTCTATATATAGATATATATGAAGTTGATATCCACATATATTAGTTAACATAGATCTTCAAATAATTTATTTAAATCTTTTGTTGAAATATTTTTCAAAAGTATAAGTTTTAATTTTTTTTTATTATAGGCAACATTATTTCTATTTAGAGCATAATTTCTTTTAAGAGCACTAAATGACTTACAAACTTACACATCCCACCATCATTCTGGGCTACAAATGAGCCTCTAGGTTCAATAATGTAAATATTTTAACTCTCTCAAAAATAAAAATTATTAATAACTTCAAACTAATTACTAGTTTTTATTTATTTTATTTTAGTTGGGTAGTTAAGGTAAGCTTGTAAACTTGACTTGGTCAAGTAAGTGTTGGTTTTTGAACTTCAAGTAGCTTCAAGTTTATGAGAACTCCTATTATTGACCCATAGTATTCATGTGGAATATAGCGTCTTTAAAGAGGGAAATTAAATTAACCTAGATCCATTTTAACTTTGAATCTACCGAATGCCAAGAAAAATCAAATATTTGATGTTATCATTTACGTAATTTTAAATAAAACAAGTTTATCAAATAAACTATATTTTATTTTATTTGAAAATAATACATAGATTTATACATGGGAATTTAATAAAGAATTTTATCACTTACATAATTTACGTAAAACAAATTTAAATTAACTAAAAATATTAGTATAAATTTTATCATTAATACAATTTATGATCATATTTATCATTATCTAATGCTTAAGGTGGTAGGCCACTGGTTTGAGTCGATTTCAATTGCTATCATGCCAATTTCAATTGCTATCATTATAACGCATTGGTAAACAGTGAAGCCCCCAACACATCGTGATGGGTAAGGTAAGAAACTAGGAATTCAAACCGAAAACCTTACACTCATATTTATTTTATATTTTCATACACTTACCAAATAAAATTTTAAAAATAATCACATTTATAATTATATTAAAGGAATTAAAAGATATTGTTATCTTTTATAATCTAATATAATGAAATATAAAAATTATTTTATAGTTTCAATGTAAAAAGTTTATTTATAGTTTCAAAAATACATTGAATTGTAATAATATTTATTAAGAAAATCATATATAAAAAATTATATCATTTTATTTATTACCATTTATTTTTATTTTAAAAAATTATATTATTTTAATTTTTAATCTTTTTACCAATTTTTCATTTCGGTTAATTTTTATATTTTATATTTGAGTTTTGAAATTTTGAAATACCTAATAAAAATAGTTAAGTGTTTCATTAAATGTAATGGTATTTGGTGTTAATAGAGAGGTCAAACACTGGTCATTAAAAATTGAATTGAAATTTTGTTCTTATTAGCTAAATAAAAATTATGAAAATTCTTAAAATAATAATAATAATAATAAATAATTATACAAAATATTTAAATATTATAATTTCATAAAAAATTTACAAATAAAGAAATTCATTCTCAAAACTTTTCTGGTCTCATGTTAAATCAATATTTAAATATAGATTCATATTTAAAATTTATGAGTGATTCGATATATTACTAAACACAATTTATATTTTTGATATATCTCCTTGTATGTAAGGTATTGGCATCTCATATTACATTTCTATGAATAATATATTAACCCGATTGGCATCTCATATTACATTTCTATGAATAATATATTAACCCGATGCAACATTGGGGATTGATTCTTGGGCCAATCGTGTCCAAAAGGTGTTCCGATGTATTTGTCCACGGATTGATGCACCATTGAACGACCATTATTGATTGGCATGATGGAATCTCCTGCCCGAAAGATGCTCCAATGCATCCTTTCGCAGATCAAAGGCACCATCTATTTCTGTTGTCATGGATATATTAATATATGACACCAGTCACATGAAATTCCGTTTTGACATCAAATGAACACCAAATGAATGACATGAATTGCTTTTGTTATCCTTAAGTGGTCACATGAAACGTATCGTACCAAACGAGTCACATGGAATTGCTTGTTAGGCTAGAGTCATGTCAGTTATGTGATGCAGACCATTCCATTTTCGTGATAACTTCAATGCCTGAGGCTCATTATATGAAACTCAAACTTATTCCAAAGCCTTGGCTCGAGGTTCTGCAAGTAGTCTTCCGTCTGATATCTAGAATGATCACTTTGAAGCCTAGAAATACGACTCCACACGTCCCGGAATTCTGTGTTTGCGATCATTCCAGCAGATAGACACATTTGTTGTTTTATTTTTATGGGCAGGATTGAAATGGGCAGAACTGGAAAGAGTTCGTTGCATCAATTCTTCCAACCTTTTGGTTTAATGGTGTCCAGAACCAATGGGAAAGGGAAAAGCCAGATCATCGTAAAGTTGTTTATAGTTCAACCTGAGATGTGTAGTACTGCACTTGTATTTGGTTTTCCTCTACCACTCGGTGGAATAAACAGTTGGCAACGTCCATAGTTCTAGTTTCAGAGTAGTTAAACAACAGAAAATTAATTTTCCAGTCGGCACCTCGTTCTTCATAAACTCCATTTCGATGCTGTGAGTCAGGCTTGTATGTATACTTTATAAAGGTATACAAATCCGGATTCTACTCTTCCAATGCAGGGCTTTGTCAAGAACGTAGGCTCACACAACCTCGTTTTTCATGAAATCCATTTCCATGCTTCGTTGCAGACATTTATATAATTTATGGCCCTCTACAAATCTGGACTTTTCTCTTCCAATACAGCATATTGTGAAGAATGTAAGAATGTACCGATCTGTAAACAAAATATCAGCACTTTACTTTGTAAATGTGAAGCCATTTGAATTTTTATTTGTAGTGTATTTTGAATAATAATGCTTTGTTATTTGTTTTTACTGAATATCAAATTTAACAAATTTTACATATCTTATAATTTTTTGTGATTTTACCTATCTTATAATTTTTTGTGATTTTTTCTATGGAAGAAATAGTATCCGCAACTACTCTCAAATATATAGTCTTGTTTAGAATTGAACTACAAAATTTGCGGGGACTATATTCTTGGGACTCTTTGAACTTATGTGATTGTGGGTTCCTCGAATCCAATATATATCCAAGATGCCCAAAACAATATTTACACAAGCTTACTTTTTTTTTAAATTTACGAAATATTTTAGTCAACATTAAATTAAGTAGTTTTGATAAAATATAAAATTTTATTTATCTAATTAATCGTGATAATGGAAAAAAAAATATCATTATTTATTTCTAATGTATAAATAGATTTAACATTAAAAAAAATTTAAATAATTAATTTATATTTATATAAATTTAATCATTGAAATTTAATATTTTAATAATTTTTTATTAAATTTTAATTAAAGCTTATAAAAGACCAAAAACTTAAAATATTTAGATTATTTTATAAAATTCTAATTTATTAGAAAAATTGTTATAATAACTTAAGTATCCATAGCACTACCACAACTATATTTAAGTAAAAATAATTACTACACTATATTCATCTTAAATCAAGATGTATAAGCATCCAAAGAAATCAAATCTTTTAAGATGTAAACTTCTTTTTCTTGTGTAAAATTTTAAAAGAATTTACAGTAAATAAAAACTTAAATTTTAATATTTATTATTTTTCATGATAAAATATTTTATTAAATACTAAGGGTTGCATTTTTAAGTTGAAAATATAATCATTCGAGTGACAAGGAGGAATTAAGCACATCATTTATGAATTAATTGGTTAAAATTGTTCTCTTTTTCCTGCATTATTTTTCGTATTAGAAGGTTTGATATATTTCATATCACTGTTAATTGGCACCGGTTGAAGAAATATTGCTGATTCAGTTTTATTACAGAGGTCCAAGTCTTCCGACATTACCTTATTAGTCCCTGCCTGGGACTATTAGCGTTCGATACGCAGTTGACTGGCTATTAGTTGATGCGTTGACCGCAAATTTGTACCGGTTATTTACTCGTTAACCAAAGTTTACGCTGCGCAGTTTCCTCGCAAAAAATTTTTAGCCAAAGATTTTGTTTGGAGGTCTTATTGCCGGCCTCACGTGCCCCGATGTTATTTCAGTGAGGACAAATTGTTTTATCATAAGTTTTTCAAAAAAATGTGCGAGGAAGCAAGGGCAAGTTGTTTTATCATAAATTTTTCAAAAAATGCAAGTGATATGCCAACATTTTAAACACAATTTAGTTTGTCCTAAGTTTTGACACTGTTATGCCTGTCCTGTCCTGCATGCAAGACAGATGTTTACATATGGATGCAGAATTCTCAAGACAGATGTTTGCATATGGGTGCAGAATTCTCTTTTAATGGACGTTTGCCGGATCTTCCACAAAGCGCTTCAGATTTTGAACCCACGTTTGCACTGTTTCTTTCTCGCAAGGTCTCTCTTCCTCGCGCCCTAGTGTACATTGTAGCTCAATGCCTGGGTGCCCTCTGCGGAACTGCCCTGCTGCTACTTTACTCTGGTGTGATAAGGGAGAGGGCAACGGTAGGGTTTCACGAAACCCCTGTAATGCGTATGCGCAATTACTGAATTTCTGCCGTATTTTACCACTGCGGAGCTTGGATGCCTTCTCGTTGTTAAATAGTCATTGATTTCCCGCGGATTTGAACGGTGAATTTGATACATTTTCTGGTCTTTATTTTTATTGTTTCATTTTTTCTTTCTTTAGTGCGTTCCGAACCTCCGCTCGTGCGTTTCAATCGAAATTGGAGGTTGGACATTATTCGGGTAAAATTTCTTTCATATTTTCATAATAGATCCCTGTTTTCCTTTGAAAATAGCAGAAAGTCGTGAAGTTTCGTGTTTTCTGTTGTAATCTCTGAAAATCGTTATTTTTCGGGCTATATGCGGATGTTTGCGGAAAATTTGTGACCATTGGTAGAATTTAATTGGAAATTTCTGTAACAGGCCAAGTCTCGATGGATATTTACGATGTATCTTTGGCGATAAATTTAGGTAGAAGGGGGGTGTAATCCGTCAAAACTAACGGGTGTGAATTGTATTTTGCAATAGTTAGCAGGCGCAGGATGAGATCCACTGACATTAACACACTTAACATAAAAACGATATAACATAGCAGAGATTGAAATAAAAGTTCTGAAATCTGTTGGGATCGACAATGCTTTGACAAGGTTTGGTTACTTCTTTGGGGGGGATGGGGAAGGATTTGAGGGAGATTTTCACAATTCATTACTCTTTGGAGTTATTCGTGTATTTGTTTTGTTCTGGCAAAAGATAGAGGTTCAAATTCGTATAACTTGGGAATCTACGGCTTTGAGTGGAAATTTTCAAAGCTTGTAGGTATTCTGGGTGTTTCCAGTAGAGACTGATATCGAAGCTCTTCTATACTTCTCAAATATCTTGACCTTCGAGATATTTTAATGTCATGTCTCAACATCCGTTTGTCTTTTCTTTTGATATCAGGAGCCGTGGTCTCCACCAGAGAGATGAAAGACGAAAGCGAAAGTAACGTTTTGGAGAACATTTTGTTTGCTTATGGTATCAAGCGTAGAGATTGAATTGGGAAAGCTCGAAGTTGGTTGTAGTCTGGAATACAGTTTAGCTGATTGTATATTGAATATTTTAGTGGAGACCAAAGGAAAGGTTCTCGGAACTGTTCAATTTAGGAAAATGCAGGGGAGCTTTTTTGCCTCCACCGGAGGAGGATCCAACTCTGTATCTACCGGTTATTCCAAGGGAACGGCCCTTCTCGCGGAGATCATTGGCACGTTCCTCTTGGTTTACACTGTCTTCTCTGCTGCAGATCCCAAGCGCAAAGCCCACCACTCTCACATCCCTGTACATAATACAAATCATATTCCATCCTTGAAACTCTATGTCTATATATATATATGAAGCTTGGTGTTACGAAATATTCATTCACTGATGGAAATTTACTAATATAACAAGTGGTTAATGCAGGTTTTGGCTCCGATTCCAATTGGGTTAGCGGTATTCTTGGTCCATTTGGCAACCATTCCTATCACAGGCACGGGCATTATCACAGGCACGGGCATCAACCCTGCCAGGAGCTTTGGGCCCGCTGTCATATACGGCAATCAAAAATCTTGGGACGACCTGGTAAGAATAATATCTATAATTCTCTGTTTGGAAGTATTGAATTTTACTGATCTAAATAACTTCAAAGAGGAGATTTATATTAATAGAAATGAAATTTGATGATGACTTATCCTTTAATGGATTGAATGCATCAGTGGATATTCTGGGCTGGTCCGCTGATTGGAGCTGCCGTTGCTACGGCGTATCACCAATACCTTCTAGGAGCGGGTGGTTTTGGTCTGAAAAACTCGAAATCGTTGCATAGCCACCCCACCATTGTAATATAAAATAAAAAATTCACAGGCCATCTCTTATTATCCCAATTGCAGTTTGATAAGTGGGCATTATATGGTCAACTGTGATGATAAAAATAAATATTGATAAACACCATGAACATAATGTTGTCGTTTTTAATACGTCCCTTAGCGTTGTTTAAAGCTTCATTCTCGGAAGCCTTTTATATTTATTAAATATAACTCTTCGATCTCCAATAAGAGTCTAACTCTGGAACATTTATTGTCAAATTAATTTCATACATTCAACATTTTATTGGTGTTGTTTTGTGCAAAGCTTCTGTGTCAGAAGGCTTCCTTTTATATCTGTTAAATGTAATTGTAGATTATTAGTTTTCTGTATTGTTAATATAATTTTAAATTATAAACTATCATAATTAAATGACAACGTTTCTCATAGTCGTTTGATCTTTTTAAGTATTACTTGTTAAAATATTTTTAATTAAAAGCTATAATAATTAAGACAACGTTTCTCATAAGCCTTTGATCTTTTTAAGTATTACTCGTTAAAATACTTTTAATTAAATAATAATTAAGAGGCATAACATTTTTAATCAATCTCATAGGCTTTTCATCTTTTTAAATCTAATTTCTAAATATTATTTGTTAAAATAATTAAAACCAGTCATAATTAAATGGCACAAGGTTTCCAATAACGGCCTGGGCTAACCATCAATCCGAACTAAAGTCCTGATCAGTGCATGAACATAAAATTAATTAATCCAGTCTTCAAAAGCGTTGGGTAAACTTTTCATAGAAACGTCAAATGCATACAAGATTAACTATTAACATTAATGAAATCCATTTCAAAGCATGATGATAAAGGGTATATATATATATATAAAATCAGGAAAAAGTAAGGTAATTGGTAGAGCTGTACCTGATTATTGAGGAGGTTTGGGTTGAGTACCGGGGATAAGAGCCTGTAGTAAAGATGGATAAGAAGTCTTGCATGAATGAATCTAATATCCATTTTTTGTGGATGACCTTTCAGATTTAGGACCCACCAGCATTTTAACACTCCTCTGTGTGGAGGCACTTTCAAATTTAGGACCCACCTGCATTTTAACATTGCTCCATGCGGATGCGGTGTGCGAATGAACTTTCAAATTTTACACTGCGCTGTGTGAATGAACGCCAGGTAGAGGATGAGAGAAGCTGTGGGATCGACACATCAGTTATTGTATTGAGAAAACGCCAGGTGGAGTGCACACGTGGTGCATGCATGAGAGGCATGCTACCCAAAAGTTTTTCTCTTTTACCTTTTTTATATTTTATTTCAATTATTAATATTTAATATTTTATTTTATTTCAATTATTAAGATTTGCTTTACAAATCTCAGATGGCATGGCCAAGCTCGTTGCCAGTGAACCTGTAAGTAACTAAATCGATTTTTATTCTCTTAGAATTTGTGTTTACTCATACTGTCTTCGAGATTTGAGTGACCAGATGGAATTACAGTCATCATTTCACGATAGAATCAATTTTGATTCTTATGGGTATGTTTGTCTTGATAAATTTGTGTTCAAGGTTCCTAAAAGTCGGTACTAAATTTCAGAGGAATCAATAAATTTGTGTTAGAGATTTCAATGTGTTTATTCATCTGATTCCTAAAAGTCGGTATTAAATTTCAAAGGAATCAATATATAAAGTTCATAAAATGGATTTTAAGTAATGACCTTTTCGTTGACAACAAATTAAAACCATCATATATTTACTAATTTCTACCGTTGCCACATATTTTGAACCATCTCACTTTTTTCCCGGTTTGGCTTTCCTGTCCTTGAGTTTAAAGCCTAACAAATTTCGCATTCAAATCGCCCTCGTCATCCAGTAGTGGAAAGGGCAACGATCACATTTTTTTTCTTCGTTTTTGAGGTCGAAGTGTATTTTCAAGAAGTGGCAGAGCTTCGGCCGCAGGACAAAACGTTCATATAGAAACCTCACTCGGAACCTTTCATTCAATGATCACCTTCCATCAATTTTGAGATTGTATCCTACACCGATATGCTAGTCAAAATATTTTTCCTGTAAGCTATGCTAGTCAAAATATTTTTCCTGTAAGCGTGTAAGAGAATTGTATTGACTCAATTTCATGCCCAATCCTCAATACAGGCACCATGAACGATCCTTTCAAGGTTGCAAAATCACCGGAGAGCCACAGGGAGATGAAGAGGGATGGATGTAGCCATCTCGGAAAAACTCTTCTGATTGTCTTTGTATTTCTGCATGCTACAAGACAAGTTGCACAAAGCGTTATGGAAAACCCCGGCAGGGACTACAGCCACGGCAGTGGCTCCCTTGTTTTTTTGGCATTCAATTGCCTATGAATGATTATGTTACATCTTAAGCATCTAAAATAAATTTTGGGCTAGATTTTCGCAGAAAATTTGTAATTGCATATTTTTAATAAAAAAATCAACATTTCACCATCTTTTTATCTTCCCATCGACATTACCTTACTTTTTTTTGGCATCCGGTTGCCTATGTATAAGTCTATTACATCTTAGGCATCTGAATAAATTATGGGCAAGATTTCGCAGAAATCTGGCATAACAATTTGATGTACTTGCATATTTTTAATAAAAAAATCAACATTTGACCATCTTTTTATTGAGCCTACATCTCTAATTTTTTATGCTTTATTGTTTGAACCTTATTTGCAGAATTGATGGCATATGGTGTTGACATTGTGAATTGAATTGTGTGAGTTTTAATTTTATTAGCACAGTTTTTAGGTCAACGAGATAGAGTTATAAATGAGTTAAATTAGATATAGTTTTTTATTTTATAAATCTGTTTATTATTTTACAATTTGGTTATTCCTATATTGTATCTATTGCGAAAGCTATTATTCTAATTTTATTTACTTCTTGTAAAATATTTCTTTGTTTTTGTTTTAGTTTATTGTATATAATTAGAATTAGTACAAATAGGGCATTAAACAACAAACTCTGTTAGGTTATCTATTTGAGGGTATTATCAATGAAGCATATAAAATTTGCTTGTCAATGGTTATCTTCCTCTTTAGGTTCTTAAATAATTTCATGGCTCCTACTCTTTATTGGAAATTTCCTTTCTTCATACATTTTGTAAGCAGTGCACAATTCTTATTGAATTTCGCATAATTTTTTCCTAGAACTTTGCTAAACCAAGAAATATTCTAAGATCAAAGATACACTCAAGTGTTGCTGAATCCAAAATTCCCTTTACCATTCTGGGATCCATTTTCAAACCTTCCTTGGAAATTACAAATCCCACATACACTAACTCCTCCTTGTAAAACATGCACCTTTTCGAATTCATTAGCACTTTCTCTTCCTTCAACCATTGTAACAACTTCTTCACATGATCTAGGTGTTCTTTCTTGGGTTGATAAAAGAATAGAATGTCATCCATGTAAACAACAATAAATTTTTCGAAAAATGGTTTCAAGACTTTATTCATAACTCTCATAAATTTGTGACGCGGGAGCATTTAATCCAAGAGAAAATCATTGTAATTAAGTAGACATAGGGGGTCATGCATTTTTATGAAGTTGGATTCCTAAGTAATGAATTAATGTAATATCATGCTTTTGAGTGCATAGAATAGGAATTAAATTAGATAATGTGAGGATGTTGTAAATGCTCTCAAATAAATGAGAACATGAATGGATAATAAAGACAAAAGAGTTAAAAGTCAATTAGGACTCTTAAAATAGTTCCATGATGTGAGGAACTACAGAGAGCACTTAGGAATTAATTGAAGTAGAAGTGGACATAGAGGATTTAGGAATCAGTTCGGTAAATTTAGGAGGGGAACGAGAATTAGTTCAACAGAGCTTTTTGGTATAAATGTAAGCCTATGGGTAGAGTAGAGAAAAGAGCCCACGATATTGAAGAACAGGCCTGTGAAAAACAGAGAGTCTCGAATGTAATCAATTATTCATATTTATATACAAAGGTTCATTTTGGTACTGTGTAAATGTGTGAAATAAGTTTGTAATGATTGATTATGCTTGAATTTGTAGGTTCTGTAACAGAGATTACAAGCACAGTTTTGAAGAAATACGCAGAGGAGAAGAACGATTCGAAGGAATCGTAAGGGATCATGGAATCCACTTGGATGATCAGAGTGAAGCTCTGAAGAGAAGGTGATGTAAGAATTCACAGAAGACAAGCTCAGGAAGAGTGCGCAATGAAATAACAGAAGACCTAGAACCTTTGAAGAAACACGAACCACAAAGGAAAATTGAAGAAATAGCGTAAAAACATAAGTAAACAGAGAAACGAGACGTGAAGAAATGATGAACAATGACCATTGGATCTTGAAGATCAACGGATAGGAGCCAATCACAGAGGAGATGGAGGAATATCACACCGACCGTTTTGTAACAGTGAAAGGGGATTTCGAGTGGTCTTAAAACCATAAGCGATATTGAAGGACGAGCGCTGATTCCACTCATAAAACGACGCGTGGTAGTTAGAGGAGAGAGGAAACCACTTTATCGGGTGGTTAATCCTCGTGCTTGTTATCTACCCGATATCAACGACAGTTGTTGGATCTGTTGGGGGCATATCATTATGAAACCAGCTCAAGAAAAAGATAGAAAAGATAGATCAATGCCTTAGAATTCAGCCTCTTTGAGGGGGAAACCTCCTTTACATTACATAAATGAACAATTCTTCGATGATTCAAATGACAAAACCTCCTTTCTATATATAGGAGTCTAAGGAGTCACAATATAACTCAGCCGACCTAACAATAATGATATAAAGCCACAAAAGTAACAATAGAGGGATTCTATGGGGCACAGTAATAATAATATGGGGACAATAGCGGCACAACAATATTAATAAGGATTAGAACTACAATAGTAATGGGGTAATCACTAGTATTATAGGGACCCAACATGCCCCTCTCCTTCAAAAAAGTGTTGTCCTCAATGCTTTAGTAGTTCTGGATACTTCTGTATAAAATTCTCATCCTCCCATGTGGAATCTTCAGCGGGTAAGTTCTTCTACTTGATAAGATACTCCGAAATTGATCGATTTGATAATTGTCAAGTTCTTGTTTCTGTGGCTGCTTCTGGTTCCAATATAATTTTCCATCCTCATCAAGTTCTCGCAATATAGTTTGAACTGGGATCTTGTTGCCTATAACCTTCTTTAAACATGAAACATGAAAAACTAGGTGTAATCGAGAAGATGAAACACCAAACTGTGGGCCTCGTTTCGGTAAATTGGTACATCAACTTCCCGGGGTCGTAACTTTGGCATACGATCTCCGTTTGACGCGCACAATATCTCGTTAGAAAGATCTATCCAAGAACTAAAACTATAGGAAGAGAAACATTGGTCCATGGACCCATGTTGCTCCCATTTTTCCCAAAAAAAAAATCGTTTAGGGCCTCAAAATGGCTCCAGAAGTTCAGGGCCTGAAAAATTGCTAAAAATAGTAAACTGTGCTACAATTACAAAAACTAAAAAGCTAAAAGAAACAATGTTTTGGGTCCAAGTGGACTTGGTCGGTGGCCACCAATATCCACCTGAATCATTCCTCCCCCCTTAGGAAGCAATGGTTCCCATTGCATTGAGTTCCTTCATGAGACGAGGAAACTTCTGTTAAACTTGGTCCCTAGTGAGCCACTTGCCCAGGTGAAGGAGTTGGCCTACTTTGACAACTCGACACAGTTGGATATTCTGTTGGAGAGTGTGCTTGATCTGTGTGTCCATGATTCGATCAGTTGCAGATTGTTCCTTGCAATCTAGATTTAACTCCGTGGGTGTGAGTTGTTCTGCAATGTCGGATGTGTCTAGTAATGGTGGAAACTTTGGCCGAAGGCAGTCCACATTGAACACTGGGTGCAGGCCAAGAAATGGGGGAATGCTAAGCTCAAATCCATTGTCTCCCATAGCTTGGTAATGGTGTAAGGACCATATCGGAGTGGTCTGAGCTTCCAATAGGCTTCAGTAGGGCATTCCTTTTGCCAATGCAACCAGAATTTGTCGCCCACCTAAAAATTGTGTGGCACTCTATGTTGATCATGTCACTGCTTGTACTTGGCATTTGATTTCTCCAGAATTTCATGGACCTATTATAAAATATGTTGGATGTGCTCAATGAAGTTGTTTACCTTATCTATTTCGGATTGGAAATGAGTCGAATCTGTGTGAGTAGCTGCAAATGGCATGGCCACATCAATGGGACATAGTGGATGGAATCCAAGCCCACCTGAAAAGGGCTATGGCTAGTCGAGTTGTGGAGAGCTTGGTTATAGAGAGGGAAGGCTCTCATCCCATGTGCATGGATGCCTTGAGTTGTACATACACAGAATGTGTATGATCATCCTGTTGACAACCTCTGTTTGGCCATCAGTTTGAGGATGGAAGGTTGTGGACTTAGTGAGTTTGGTGTCCAACATTGACCAGAGACTGGACCAAAATGTACTGAGGAACATGTTGTCCCGATATGAGATGATAGACTGTGGGATCCCAAAGTGTACCCACACTCGTTCAAAGAAGACTTTAGCAGCGGCTTCTGCTGTGATATTCTTTCTTGCGGGCCACCATAATGGCCATCTTCGAGAACTTGTCGACGACCACAAAAACAGAGTCATTTCCATGCTTAGTGGAAGGAAGGTCCGACATGTAATCCATCGAGATGGATTCCCAAGGTCGATTAGGGGCAAGCAGTGGGGTATAAAGAACTTGCTTCTTGAAGGTCGGTTTGGCAATGGCATAGGCAGGGCATGATCTGATGTACTTCCTGACATCCTGGCGAAGATTCAGCTAATAGAAATACTTATGCAATATTGCCATCATTTTCTCAACCCTGAAATGCCCAGCAACCTGACTGTAGTGTGCTTCCCAAATCATCTTGGCATGCTCACTTCAAGGAACACAAAGGTTACCCAGGTGGCATAATAGGGCATCTTGGAGGTGAAAATCTAGAAGATGTTGACCCTCCAAGAGTGTCTAGTATGTGTGCCCAAATTCTGGGTTGCTTTTGTAGAGAAGTGGCCAATCATAAGTCTTGTTCCCATAAGAGTTGAGCACAGTGGTTAACGTCATGATCGGTGGTCAATTGAGGCAATCTACAACATTATTGGTGTTTCCCTTCTTATACTTGATATTCAAATGGAAGTGTTGCAGGTATGTGGACCACTTCTAATGGTTATCATTCTACAATTTCCCTTAGGTCTGTATGAACTGTAGGGGTTGATGGTCTGTGTGGATGATTGTTTCCTTCCCTAAAACGTAATGCTTTCATTGTCGGTAGGCCTACACAAAGGAATACATCTCTTTGTCATAACTGAGATACTTCCGGACTATGTCTGGAAGTGTCTCACTGTGATATGACATTATATGCCCCTGTTGAGTAAGGACTGCCCCAATAGCATAGTCAGAGGCATATGTCTCAACCTCAAACAGTTGTTGCAAGTCTCATAATGTGAGTACTAGCGCCGAACAAAGGCAATCTTTCAACTCTATGAATGCCTTTTGTTGAGATTGAGACCAAAAGAATTTTTCTTTCTCTCCTCCCTTGTTGACTTCACTCAAGGGCCAAGTGATACGAGAAAATCCCAACACAAACCTATGGTAAAAGTTGGCAAGGCCTAGAAAGCTACAGACCTCTATCAGAGTGGTTGGAGATGGAAAATACTAAATGACTTGGATCTAGCTGGATCCACATGCACCCCCTGTTCATCAATAATGTATCCTAGATACTGAACCTGGGTCATGCAAAAAGTGCATTTCTCCAAATTGGCACATAACTTGTGTTGTCGTAGTGTTTGGAGAACTTGTCGGATGTGGTGGAGGTTCTCTTCCCAGCTTTTGCTAAAGATCACGATGTCATCCAAGTATACCACCAAAAATGAGTTGGTGAATGGCCACAAAATGTCATCCATTAGCCTCATGAAGGTTGTAGGAGCATTTGTCAATCCAAAATGCATAACCAACCATTCAAAAAGGTCGTACTTGGCTTTGAAGGTAGTCTTCCAAACATCAGAGGGTTCGATTGGTACCTAGTGATATCCTAATTTCAAATCGATCTTGCTGAAATATTTTTCCCCCTTCCATTGGTCCAAGAGATCATCAATCTATGGGATTGGGTACCTATTATGGACAGTGATCTTGTTCAGCGCCTGATAGTCAATACAGAGTCTCCAAGTCCCATCCTTCTTCTATACCAACACGATTGAGCTCCTAGGGGCAATGAACCTGGACAGATGTGACCTTTTTGTAGCAGCTCCTGAATCTGCCTCTTGATTTCATTGGTCTCTAGAAAGGAGCATTGATAGGTTGGTCCATTAGGCATGGTGCACCTGGGGTTAGATTGATGGATTTCTTAACCTGACAGTATAGAGGAACCCCTGCAGGGGAGGTGAATATGTCCTCGTACTTCTGGATGACTTTCTCCAACTATAGTTATTGTGCGGAGGGGCCCTGTCTGGAGGTCATGACCACCATATTCTTCTTTCCTTGAGGGCATATCATCAGGAAAAAAAATTCTTGGTTCTGGAAATGAGCTTACTGCATTATTTTGTAGTAACCAAAGAGATGGCTCTAGGTGGTGCTACCTCCGATATCCTGTACAAATTATTTCCCAAAGTAACAATAACAACACAAGGCCTTGATTCATACATAGCATGTCACTTCCACAAGTATAGTTGTCCTCATAATACATCACAAACTTCAAGGGGAGCAATGTCACACAATACCTCATCTGTGAAGGGCTTCATGTTGTATGGAAGGTGACACTGTTGGCTCACGCAAATATCTCATCCTTGGTGAAGCCACCCAATGCTGTACGGTTGTGAATGTGCTATGGTCGGTAAGCCCAACCGTTTCATGACCTCTGTCGAAATAAGGCTCTTTTGGCAACCACTGTCGACAATAAACTATAGCCGGGAGCCCTTTACACACATCTAGGAGTGGAAGAGATGCTCCTCCTCCACTGGATCTTTGGGTTCCTCCTTCTGGATCATCGTGGTGGCAACAGCGGTGCTAGGCTCCGCATCGATAATCTGCTTCTCTTTGTCATTCTCCTTGCTGGGTTCTAACTCAGAGCCATAACATGCATCTAATTCTGAAACCTTTAGCTCGACCACTAGTGTCTACTTGGCTTGACACTCACTTCTGTTGTGAATGGAGCTCTTGTGGGAATTCACACCACTTTCCTATGTCCTTTTTCGGCTTTGCAATGCTATTCTTTGCTTGCAGCTTTGGCGGGTTGTCTTGGGCCACCCCGCCTTGGCTTTGTCTATTATTCTGCAGTCTAGGGGCACCTTTCCTTGATTCGAATTCGTCGATCCAAAGTATCTCTTCTTTTGTTTAAAATTTTTCTCGATCTTAATGGCATATCGATATGCCTTGCTGAGCGAAGAGATGTTCAAGAATTCTATTTCTTCCTGGATGTACCTGTGCAGTGAATTGTGGTATTTGAGTACCCATGCTGCTCCTAATCCTTGATACCGAACTTTGTGCAAAGGGTATGGAAAATATTGGTAAACTCTAGCATGTCTTGGTCCCTTCCTTGCTGCATCGTGGTCCACTTTATATATTGATGCTCATAGCTTCTGACATGGTAGTACTGCTCCTTGATGGCAGCTCGGAATGAATTCCAAGTGGGTTCGGCTGGAAACAACGAGGCCATACTTTCATCCTTTTGCTTGCAGTAGGTTTCCCACCAGTCCTTGACATGGGGGGCAGCTTTGAGAAGAGCAAAAGTAATGTTTTCCCGACCGGAAAAATCATGAACAAAAAAAAACCTTCTAGCAGATTTAACCATTTATCTACGGCATCTACATCTATATGACCCTCAAATATGGGAATGCCAAATTTAACTTGTACCTTGAAAGGTGTAGCACTTCCAGAGTAGCTATTGGAAGTATATGTGTCATCCCTGGGTAGTCGCTGAATGATCTAAGCAAAGTTATCCGTCATCACATTCCTTTGTCGCTCGAGGGCCTCTTCGAGCAAGATTTTGATAGGATCTCCTACCCCCTCATCTTTCTTTCCATTCGCCATGGGAGGCCATCGGGATTTGCAAGGCTGGTCTTGCAAAGGTTCGACCAGTTCAAGCCCTAACTCCTTATATCCCAACCTCGTTGGGGACATGCAAAGAAAAACAGAGAAAGAGCAAACTGCTCTGATACCACTGATCCAGATTTAAATAGGAACACAACAAATTATAGATATAACCATACATATAGAGATGCAACAGAAATAATACTTCATTTCATTACTGTAAAATACTGAAATATGCTTACAAACAGAAATGGAAATAAACTAGCTAGGGCGATGGTAGCTTATCTCTAAGAATAGATGTGGTGGATATATGCCTCTGAATTGTGTTACAATGAGGCTTCAAGGCCTATTTATTTTTGAGAAACAATGGAAAACCCTAAACATCCAAAAACCTAACCCTAGAAAATGAAACGCCAAATTGTGGGCCCTGTTTGGGTAAATTGGTACATCAACTTCTTGGGGTCGTAACTTTGGCATATGATCTTTGTTAGATGTGCACAATATCTTGTTAGAAAGATCTATCCAAGAACTAAAACTTTGGGAAGAGCAACATCAGTTTATGGACCGAGGTTGCTCGTAGTTTTCCCAAAAAAAAGTTGTTTAGGTCCTCAAAACGACTCCAAAAGTTTAGGACCCGAAAAACTGCAAAAAATAGTAAATTGTGCTACAATTATGGAAACTGAGAAGCTAAAAGAAACAGTGGTGGAGGTCCAAGTGGATTTGGTGCGTGCCCACCAATATCCACCTGGATCACCTAACCATGACATAAACTCACATTTGATTTAGGCGGAGCCAAGATGAGACTTCCAGGTACAACTAGGGTGTGTACTAGACAAGAAGGTCATGATGCTTCAAAACAAACACATTGTGTGGAAAAATTTCCAATGGATGTGCCACAACCATGGAGAAGTGACATGAGATTTTGAATATGTTATGTGGAAAGCATACTCTCATTTATTTTGATTTTATGTATACATTTACACATGTATGGTGTTGGCCATTGAGGAGAGTGCTAAAGTAAGTGGGAGAGGAATGTAACACCATGGTATTTGATCCCTAGTTTGATAATGTATAGTTATACACAATTAAATTCTAGAGATCCTATCTATGTCATGATATTGGATATTATTAATAAGAAGAATCATCAACTACATAAAAACAAGGACAAGAGTACAGGGAGCTATGAAACTATGAGAGAAGGGTAGCTAGGGAGGCTAGATCCTTTTTATTTATATTTTATTATACCCATATTTGCACTATTTGAAAAGTCACTAGGTATGAGATCTTCCTAGGGAATCCATGTTCCATTATGAGGTAATTCATATTTATTGACACCTAATCCTCTGAGATTTGGATAAGATATTGTAAATATGTAAATATAAAATAAGAAGATGAAGAGATATTGGATTGTGAATCTTAAGGGTCTCTCTCTCTTTTTTATATATTAATGTTCCTCTTAATATAAAATTCAATTCGTGGAGTTACCAAAATATGTAGCCTAACATGGTATCAAAGAACAGGTCCGCAGGTCCTAAATTTGGCTTCCTTAATCTTGTAACTCCTTTCTACTAACATTTTTCTGCTTCCACTTAAACCCGTCCATGCAAAAAAATAGAAGTCATGTGTTTCCAAACGTTCCTTTCAAATCCAACATTTCCTATCTCAGAAAATAGTCCATTGAAGGCCCATGGATACCAAGGGATGTACAACTAGTGTAATGGTCACAGATCAAGCATTGTGAAGTTTATTACAGTGAAAAATTGAAGGTTGAACATCCACTACTGAAGGTTGGTCTATATCTGCGTTGAATATGCATTGAAACATCGATTGATTGTTTGGTTATATGTTGCGTTGAACATTCTCTATGTGTTAAACGTTGTGTTGGTTTTTTCTTTGTGCATTATATACTCTAGTATATGTGTTGGTTTGTTCTTTGTGCATTATATACTTTGATATATGTGTTGGTTTTTTCTTTGTACATTATATACTTTGATATATGTTTTATTTTTATGTTGTATTGGTTTCCCGAAGCTCCAATGTTGTTATGGGATTATATCCATTGAATATTTTGCATTTGTGTTAAGTACTAAATAAAAGAAGTTTTATTGAAGTTTAATCAATAAAAGGCTGAAAGGAATACACAATAGATTGTAGACTGAAAATTTTGGTTCATTTGTTGGTATGATTGGCGCCTTTGATTATATTCTATCAAATATATATAATTGACTGCAATCCAATTTATTAGTATTAAAATAAGTTCAAATGGGCCATAATTGCATGATATTCTAAAAATAAAAATGAAATCCTAAGTCATAAAATGGATGAATGAACACATCCATGTGTTGAGCAATGAGTTATATGTTGATTTGTTTTATTTTTACATTACATTTGGTTATGTGCCTCTATATTATATGTGAGTAAGTTTATGTTAAATTTGCGCAAACTATTTTCACTCACATGGTTATGGAAATGTATTCAATATTTTGGAATTGTCACTACAAAAAATCTCTCTGATTAGCTTCCTCTTTATCTCCCTTTTTTGCTTCTACTAACTATTTTAGTGTATATTTCTCCACCTTTTTGAAAAAATCAGGCTTATTTATCGGGATGGTGCTAATGTTGGCATCTTTTCACCAATCACAGACAGTCAATGCCAACTAATATGCCCAGTTTAACATCTTATTTAGCTTCTTATGTATCTTCTGTAGGTTTTAACCCCATACAGAAATTACCTGCATACGAATTCTAAATCACAAGAAAAAGAAAAATCGAGAGCATAACACATAAAACACATATACACAGAGATTTCCCACTGGATCTCAAAACCGAGACTACCAGCTTGATTTTTTTCATTATGTTCCTTTCAATGTTACAATACATATTTATACATGTCGAAGCATCCAATACCATGGACCAAAAAACATCACGTCCAATACCATGGACCAAAAAACCATCGATCCAATACCATGGACCGAAAACCATCGCGTCCAAAAAACTTGCACGAAAATCATGCACAAAACCATAGGTGGGTCCGCCCAACCTAACATAGGGTCCAAAAACGAAATTTTCCGAGGCGCTGCCCCGGACCCCATAAAGTGGGGTTACGGGTACCGCTTAAACCCCCTGTTAACTATGTGGAAAGAATATAACACAACCCAACAGATTCATGTATAGCTTCCTTTGTAACATCTATTTCTCTCATTGTTATGGCATTGTTTTTAGGATCCATTTCAGCATCCTTTTTAGCTTCCACTACAGCTTCATCCAAAACATCCTATTTTTCTCGTTGTTATGGCATTGGATATGAATTTTTCTGTTACACATGCTGAGGATGGATTTTCTAATTAAGTTGGGGGAATGAGCGTACTATATGTATTGTATGATACACTATGACTATAGAAAAATTTAGTAATTATCATTTGGTTGATGCACAATACACTTATCCCAAATCAGTAATTACCCATTGTTGTCGTTACTCCTGTTATCATTTCTAAAAATCATTGTGGCTACCTGGAAATCATTATTGGTAGTTTTTATTTGTGATAAAAATTCTGAATTCAATGAAAGGGTAACCTTAATTATTTCCTACCCATTGCCAAAGTTCATTCTACTGATATTATCTACCCAAGTGCTTGCATTGACCAAGTGTCACCCTATAATAGTCTCTATGCAGTAACAATCTCTTTAACGGCCATGGGAGGAGTGGAAACAAATCATAAACCAGTCTCCATTGATGTGTTGCTACACCATCCAAAATCCCTAGAAATATTCAGGAATGCATGGTGGTTAGTCTACTTTGAGAAGTTGCAGGGTTTCAACGAACAAATTGCTATGGAATTCACACAGGCTCTGTAGGAGCAGCATTCATAGGTTAGAGGATTCAGAATTTTTGTTACAAAGGACATAATTTCCAAGGTGAGAGGTTTACCTTAGATAGAGGCTCGTTGGTTTTCTAGGAAAATAATAGTTCCAACAACTAGGGCAAGACTTTTCCAACAAGGAGAGGAATTAAGGAGCAAGGGGAGATGTATTGGTAGAACATCCCTTCATCACCCTTGGGATGATGTGGCTTATTTTATTCACAAGTTAATTACATATGAGGGACGTTTTGGGATAGTATTCAATTATAATTTTAGTTATTGGCACATCTTCACAATGGAAAACTAATAAATGTGCCCTATTATTTGCTAAAATGTTTAAAACATATGGTAGAGGTGGTGTGAATGGAAAAAATCCAAAGACCTACTTAACCGACTATGCAATCAACAAGTTAATTGAAATTCATTCACTGCAACAGTGGAGAAGCACATGGACTGGTTTATTGACAAAGTGACATGCACCAACCACTGAAACTGAGGAAAGTGGAAGTGAAGAAAAGGATGCAAGTGTTGAAACAACACCATAATATAGAGCAATTACACCTCCCAAACAAATTAGAGAAGCTACACTTCTTAGAAAGATAAGAGTGGTTACACCTCCTAGACCTCACCACATAAACCATAAGAGATAAAGTTCCATAAGAACATTTTTTGGTACACCCGTTGAAGGAAAAAATAGCATGCACTAAAGAACCTATGGATATATCCAGCGGAAAATCTGAGGGTAGTTATTATGGATGCCCTATTGAGGAAGTATGGCTTGAGGTAGAGACTGTTAAAATAGGGGAACTTGGAATAACGCCACCTAAAGCAAGGGTTCCTGAAATAGAAATTCCAGAGGAATCTAAGGAAGTGTCTAAAAAATATACTCATGTACAAATTGTGGTGAAAAAGATGAAAATGAAGAAGTCAGAAAGTGAAGAACAAGAGGTAGGTGTTGAAGCAACACTAGAAGATAGAGTAATTACACGTCCCAAAGAAAGTAGAGCACGTACACTTCCTAGACAAAGAAGATCGATTAAACCTTCCAGATCCTGTCATAGAAACCCTAAGAGATGGACTTCCATAAAAATATATTTTGGTACATCCGTTGAAGGAAAAGGAGCATGCACTAAAGAAATCATGGATATATACAATGGATAGTATAAGGATACTTATTATGGATTCCCTATTGAGAAGAAGGGCTTGAGGTAGAGACAGTTAAAACAAGGGAACCTGGAATAGAATTAGCTAAAGAAGAGGTTCCTAAAATAGAAATCCTCCGGGAATCTAAGGAAGTATCTAAAAAAATATACTCCTGTGCAAAGTGTGGTGAAAAAGAGGAAATTGAAGAAGCCATTGGGTGGAAATATTCCCAAGAAGAGAGTATAGGTAATTGTTATACCATCATCTACCAAAAATATTTGAGGAATGTATTGATACATCAAAACCAAAGTGGGGTTACGTGTGCCCCTCAAACCCCCTGTTAACTATGTGGAAAGAATATAACACAACCCAACAATCTCCCACTTGTTCTTTTCTTTCCACAGCGGGCCACAGGAGAGCTTAGTCATTTTTCCAGCCCTGAAACACCCATTGTTTCTCTACACAAAGAGAACTTCTCAGAGCTCATAGATTTTTTCAATGCATCTGCAGTATTCTTCAAAGTGTCCACATTTACCAGAAACACCCTTTTGTCTTCTATCATATCCCTCACAAAGTGATAGTGAACATCAATGTGATTTGTCTTTGAATGATAAGCAGGGTTCTTTGCCAAGAAAATTGCACTTTGGCTGTCACAGTCTATCCTTATAGCTCCCTGTACTAACCCCATACTTGAACACAATCTCTGCAACCGAGCTGCTTCCTTTCTTGCATGAGTGGTTGCCATGTATTCTGCCTCTGTAGTTGATAGTGCTACTACAGATTGTTTCTTACTCATCCAACTGACTGCACCTCCAAATAGGTTAAACACATACCCACTTGTAGATCTTCTCTGATCCAGATCTCCAGCCCATTCTGCATCAAAAAAGCCACAGATATCCAACACTCTGTCCAATCCTGGTCTTCTTTGGTAGCACAAACCATAATCACTAGTGCCACTCAAATACCTGAAAACCCGCTTCACTACTGCCCAGTGGTCCTTCCCTGGTTTTGACATAAACCTGCTCAATACTCCCACTGCATGTGCAATGTCTGGTCTACTACAGACCATGGAATACATTAAGCTATCGACTGCACTTGCATATTGAACATGGGACATGTCCTCTTCCTCTTCTTGTGTCTTGGGACACGGTTCAACAGATAACCTCACACCTATAGGAATAGGAACCTTCACCGGTTTACTATCCTGCATATTAAACCTCTGCAATATTGTCTCGACATACTTCCTCTGGTTTAACCAGAGCTTCCTCTTTGCCCGATCTCTTTTAATTTCCATGCCCCAAAGTATAGTTGCAGACGAGATCTTTCATGTTGAATTTGGAGGACAATTGGGTCTTCAAATCCTGGATAATTTCTTTGTCATTTCCAACCAACAACTTATCATCCACATACAAGACCAGATAAATAACACGGTCACCAATTAATTTTAAAATACACACAATGATCTACTTTGCTTCTGGTGAAGCCAAGTCCCCGTATAAATGTATCAAATTTCTGATACCACATCCTTGGTGACTGTTTTAACTCATACAGAGACTTCTTTAATTTGCATACTAGTTCTTTCCTACCCTTCACCGTAAAGCCTTAAGGTTGCTTCATGTAGATTTCCTCTTCCAAATCCCGATGAAGAAATGTTGTCTTCACATCCATCTGTTCTACCTCAAAATAAAAAGGAGCAACAATAGATAAAAGTAATCTAATAGAAGTTACCTTGGCAACAGGAGAAAAAATATCACCAAAATCAATTCCCGCAACCTGGGAATAACCTTTTGCTACCAACCGAGCTTTGTATTTCTCCACCTTCCCTTCTACATTTTTCTTCTTCTTGAACACCCATTTCTTGCCAATGGGTTTCCTTCCAGCCGGAAACTCCACAAGATCCCAAGCCTCATTTTTGTGCAAAGATGCCATTTCATCAACCATGGCCTCTTTCCAGAGTTTTCCATCCTCTGAATCCACTGCTTCCTTCACAGTTCTGGGATCATCATCAGTAACAGACAAAGCAAAGTTTGAACACAAAGCAGATGGACTATACCTTTCTGGCTGCCTTCTTTCTCGAGCTGATCTTCTCACAGCCGGAGTTTGTGGCTCTTCATCTTCTGATTCCTCCTTTGCTACAGAGTCTGATTCTTCCTCCTTTAGTTCAAACTCTATCTTCACAGGTTCCTTTGGTTGGACTTCATGTTTAATAACATGTTTCACCTCTCTAAACACCACATCTCGACTGTACACAACCTTCCTTGTTACTATGTTCCAAAGCTTATAACCCTTTAAACCATCCTTATACCCAATAAAGATGCACTTTTCATATTTACTATCCAACTTGGTTCATTTCTCCTTTGGAACATGTACATATGCGTCACATCCAAATACCCTTAGATGTGAAAGAGAGGGTTTCTTACCAGTCCGTACTTCTTGTGGAGTCTTATCCTCCAACACTGATGAAGGTGACCTATTGACCAGGTAACATGCAATATCCTTCGCCTCTAGCCAAAATTCTTGTCCTAACCCAGCACCACTAAGCATGCTTCTTTCCCTTTCCATCAATGTCTTGTTCATTCTTTCTGCAACTCCATTTTGCTGAGGTGTATAGGGAGTAGTCTTCTGCCGTGCTATACCACACTTCTTACAGAATTCTTCAAATTCCTTGCTGCAGAATTCTCCACCATTACCTGTCCTCAGTACCTTTATCTTCTTCTCTTTCTGATTTTCCACCAGAGCCTTAAAGTCTTTAAACCTGTCAAAGACTTCAGATTTCTTCTTAAGGAAATATATCCATGTATTCCTTGAGAAGTCATCTATAAATGATACATAGTACAGAAACTTACCCAGTGATGGAACTTTCACAGGTCCAAACACATCACT